>LDAU01000171.1:1165-50911 GCA_001447515.1 Pseudocohnilembus persalinus | reverse complement strand
AAAAAAAAAAAGAGTTTTTTTATTTTTTGATTTGAATTGTTTTTTTGTTTTTTTTATTACTTAAAATAATTAAGTTTTTTATTTTATTTTATTATTAATATTCAATAAAAAATAAAAAAAATATTAAAACAATTTCTTTTCCTTAAAACTTGAATGATTTTTTTTTACTTTTTATGATACTTTTTGCATGAATTTTCATTGCAAATTAAACATTTTGATTAAAATTGAGAACACTTAAATAATACTTAAAGAATATCATTATTGAGTCTTGTTCGTTTTCTATTAAATCAATAAAATTGTACAATGTTGCTTCAAAATAAAACTAAATGATTGATTTACATTAAATTAATTTTTCTTGTGAAAACAAATAAGAACATGTATAATCAGTAACCTAATATATCATTCAAAATGTAATTTATTTTGAAAATTAAATAAAATAATTACTTATATAAAATTTACATATTCAATTAAATATTAAATTTTAAAGTGAATGAAATTTTAGAAAACATTATTATTTTATTTAATTTTAAAAAAGTTTCTAATTAATTTAGCTAATTTTTTATTGAATGATTTAATTATTAACCTCAAATAAATATTTTTTATAATTTTATTTAATCATTCAGTAGTAATAAATATAAAATTAATTAAATTTACCATTAAATTCAATAAGTTTAAAATTTAAAAAAATTAATGGTGTAATTTTTCCTTTTTTTTATTAAATCAATTTTTACATATATGACTCATTGATTTTAATTTTATATAAAATAATAATAAATAGGACATTTATTTTATTCTTTAACTATATAATTATATTTACATAAAAAGATAAATATATATATATTCGCTAAATAATACATTTAAAGATCTAATAATATTATTTGTATAATATAAATATTAGAAAAAGAATTGATTTATTCCAATAAATTTTCTTTTGAATATCTAAAAGAGAAAAATTGTTAATATCTGTGTAAATTTAAATATTTTATAATTATTAAAACCATACTTGTTTCTACATGGATATGATTTTTAAATTGAATCTAATTATTAACAATCTATTATTCAAAAATTGAAATTATAATTTATTATAGTATATTATAAAAGCTGATGACAAGAAAAGTATAAAATTTTATAAAAATTATATTTAATAAGTATATCACTATATTTTCAAATTTCGTTCACTTTTGTATTAAATCATAATTTTTAAAATTAAAAATTTTAGTTAATAAAATAATTTTAATATTATCAAAAACTTCAATCGCATTGAATTTTAAAATTTCTACTTTTATATCAATATTAGTTATTTATTAGTAATAATTTTGATACATTTTGATAATAATTATTATCAAATTTAAAATACTTATTATTAATTAAAAATTGTAGTTAAAAATGAGAATTTAATATAATTACTTAAAAATAAATATGAACTTGTTTGTTTATCTTAATATAATAATTTTAGTGTATTTTGTTTATTTAATTTCTTATTACTAAATTGAGATAAATGTTTAGAAAAATATATTAATAGTATAATTATTATACCAATTTATTCATTTTTAGGGGCTATAATTTTAATAAATTTCTTTTAAGCCACTTTATTACAGCATTTAAAATTTTAAATATATGATTTAACTCATTTTTTATTAAAATGTAAATATATTTTTATAAATAAAAATTTTAAAAATTCATATAAATAATAATTTATTTCTGTCAAGAATTTAAAACAAAATAAATTTTAACTTATATTTAATTAATTTGAATGAAAAGGTGTAATTGTAAAAAGCTAAGTAGTCATGCAAAATATTAATATAAATATAATTATAATTTATAAACTATAATAAATGGATTTAATAATTATGTAAAATCTAGTCTTAAAATGATGAATCTATCATAATAATTAAGCTACTAAAGCTATAATCAAAATTAAAGAAGCACTCATAATAGATCCAGAGTCTTTGTCATCTCCATCTTCATCTTCATCTTCATCTTCATCTTCGTCTTAATCTTAATCTTAGTCTTCATCTTCATCTTCATCTTCATCTCCATCGGCAGCAGGTTCTTCACAGACGTTAGAAGAATTACAAATTTCGGTTCCAGTACAATCAGATTTTTCAGTACATTAGACACAATTATCACTTCCATCACAGACAAATCCACTAGCACATCCGGAATCATTAGCAGCATTACAAGTAGTAGCACAAGTATTACTAGAACATTCGAAATTGCTACCACAATGAGAATCTTCAGTACATTCTTCGCAACTAGTAGTAGCTAAACAATAAGTACCAGAAGGACATCCAGTATGGTTGGCAACAACACAAGCAGTAGCACAAGTTCCACTGTTACATGCGAATTCCCCACAGTCAGAGTCGACTGTACATTAAGCACAAGCACTAGAACCGTCACAGAAATTAGTTTAACAGTTAGTTTCTTTGTTTGCAGCGGAACAATCAGTGAAACAGTTGGCTCCGTCACAATTGTAGTCGCCGCAGGGTGTGTTGTCTGTACAGACTTAGGAATAAGCAAGAGCTAATAATAAGCAAACTAAAATTATATTTTTTAACATTTTTTATTTATGTGATTTTGGAGTTTATTTTATAATTTTTATTTTTAATTTTTTTTAATTTTTTTAATTTTTTTTTGCTTTTTTGAGAAAGATTTTTTTGGCTTTATATTATGAAATTTTTAAAAGTAGAATAAGATTATTTATATTTATATAGAAGTTAAATAAGATTACTAATTAATATTCTATAATAAAGCTCTTAATCATATATTAAAATATAAGTTAGGATTATTTTTAATTTATCAGCTTAATATTTCGAATAATTAACTTTTATCAAATTTAACTTAAAAGTTAAATTAAGTTTATATAATAAATCAAAATTATGGTAATTTGATAAAGTTAATTATTTTTGCAATTTAGCTTATTCACTTTCAAAAAAAATGAAATAATATTTAAAAACAAAACTAAGCAATTCAAATAATTGAAGATAACTAAATATATAAGTTAATGAATGACTCATTGATTTAATAAAGTTAAAAATAATTTTTAATAATTCATAATGTTTAAATTAATTTTCAATCTATATTAGTCTCAGAAATTTTAGAATAATTATAAATATTAAAATTAATTTATATTATAATATGGTGCTTTATGTGTAAACCATCAAAAAAAGCAAAATAAAAATATTCACTATAAAGGCTAGAACAAATAATATGTATATTGATATAAAGATTTTTATAAACTGATTTTATGTTTAATTTTAAGTAAAGGGCAGTATTAATATATTTAAATTATTATTCTAATTATTACATTAATATATTTAAATTGTTATTCTAATTCTTACATCAAATATTAAATATTGTAAGTAAAAATTACTGAATTAATATAGTGATAAGATATTTATTATTAAATAAATAAATATTTTTGTAAAAAATAAAAGAGTCTATTTTGTATAAATATGAGAAACACTAAAAATATAAATATATTTAAATTTATTTTAGAATCACTTTTATATTACACTCATTATATTTATATATTAAATATTGTTAATTTATTGGTGTATTGGTATTAAAATTAAAATATAAGTTATTTCATTAAATTACGTAATAATTTTAATAGTAAGTTGTTTTATTAGCTTTTTTGTCAAATTTTTTCCAAAAATAATAAAATTAATTTGAATAATATGAGCATAATCCATTAAGATAAAATTAAATCATTAAAGATGTTAGATTATAACCTAAATAATAATTATCATATTTTAAAATTCATTTAAAATTTATTAAAAGATTTTAATATAAATATTTAAGAAAATTAAAAACATTTAGGCTGGGTTATATCCCAAATTTTTTTTATAAAATATATATTTAAATAATTTTAATATTTTAAATTTACTTTTTATATATTAATAATAACTTAATTTGATAAAACTTTATACTTTTAAATAAATTTAAATATTTGATAGAATTTTTTTTTTTTCATTTATTAATAATTCAGTCTAAAATTAGTAATTTTAAAATTTATTAAATATTTGATTTATTTAAATTATCATATAATAATATTTAAATTAAAAATGAATGTAAATTAAATATATTAGCTTGAAAAATTTAATTAAGATTAATATTAAAATCAGACATTTGTTATTATAAATTTTAATTTTTAATTCATAAGCCGATAATTCCATTTTATTAATTTTAATTTAGCTTTATGATTTATTTAATTATATAATATAATAAAAAAATTTACGTTAATTCTCCCCTCACAAAATATATATTCATTTATATTATTATATAAAAAATTAAATGGGTGCAGAAAAACTGTAAACATATAAATTTTAGTTTAAACAAATCAAAAATGACCTGCTAAATTATTTTTGTTATTAAAGATATTCGTTTTATTAAATAAATTATATGATATATCGAGCTTTTCCAAATATTTATTCCAGTTTGTTTGTTAGTAAATTTAATCTAATTAATATTTCCATTTAATTAATTTTAATTAATTGGAATTAAGTTTTATACAAGTCAAAAAGAAATTAGTTTACATTATGAAAAATTTAATAAAATATATTTAACTTAACTATTAAGTATAGTGATGTAACTTTAAAATAAATAATTTAATTAATAAGATTTTAAAAAAAACTCATATTTTACTAAATTTTAGATAAATTAAGCTTATATTTTATACATTTTATATAGATAATTAAGATCTTTTAATATTAATAATAATTAATTATGAAAATACTTGTAATATGAATTATATTAGTTTAGATATTTTTTTTTTGCAAAAATTATATTTATTCCATATTTACAATTATTATCCGGCATTTATTTTCGTTAATTATTTTCTTTAATTTTATACATATATTTAAGGTGAAATAGCCATTAATTTTATAAAATTCTTAAAATAATAATTATCAGTTAATTAAGCAAGCATACTGCATACATTTTTATATATAAAAATAATTTAAATTTATTTTTTATTTTATTTTATAACCGCTTTCATAAATACTGGAGAAATCTAAATATTTAAAATAAAATATTTTATAAATATTTGCTTTACATTTATTTTTCTCTAAAAAGTTAATCATATAATTTTAGATTTAATCAAAAATTTTATAAGTAAATATACAAATGGATTTTAAAGCTGATATTTATGATGATGTAGTGGTTTTTATTATGCATTTATGAAGAAGGATATAATTTATATTACTATAGTTTTATAATACCTAATATATTTAAAAATTATGGTAACTTATTTTTCCTAATATAAAAAAATTGAACATCTATCTTAAACATATTCATTAAACATGAAAAATAAAGAATTCGTTTTTAAAATTATTTATTTACCTTAGAAGGTATTAAAATATATGAAATGTTAATAGATAGAACATCGAATAATTCATATCAATATTTTTTCTTTAAGATTTTTTGTAGATATTATGCATGAGTATATAAAAATGATTAAGTAAATGCATATAATTTTTACTGAAAATGAATTTTTTTAACTAATATAAATTTTTATTTATAATATGATTTATATAATTCTTTTCCAAATTTTCTTACTCAGAGATGTTTGGTATTTATAATGGTTCAAGTTTTAACTGTTTTTTTATCCATAATGTAATAAAATTTTCCAAACATTTATTTAAGATTATATAATAAAATAATTACTAATTTACAACTATGAAAAAAGATGAACTTTTTAAAAACATATTTGAATCTTACATATTTGAAATATAAACTTTTATACTTTTAAATTATAAATTTATATAATAATCCTATTTAAAGAAAGCGTATTATAAACTTATTATATTATAAACTAACTTAAAAACTCATTAAAATTTGTTAATATAACTAAATCAGAAAAAACACACTAATTATATTAATATATTCTTTTAATTATTAATATTAAAAATTATTCTCCTCAATATATCATCACTAATTAGCTTATTATTAATACACTGTTTATTATATTTCTTACTAATATTATTATTACTAATCGCCTTAATTAAACTCTTATTGTATATCTTTTTAACGGTCCTCTACCGGTTTTTGTATTTCCTG
This sequence comes from Pseudocohnilembus persalinus, assembly GCA_001447515.1. Taxonomy (NCBI): domain Eukaryota; phylum Ciliophora; class Oligohymenophorea; order Philasterida; family Pseudocohnilembidae; genus Pseudocohnilembus; species Pseudocohnilembus persalinus. Next base: position 44,851 of record LDAU01000171.1, on the reverse strand, counting down.
CAAAATAATATTATGCATTTCTTGCATACCCAAACTACTATTATTTTCAAAACTAAAATCAATACTTCCCTCGAAAATTGGTTCATCGCTTTCTTCATGTAAATTTTCTAAATATGGGTGTTATAAGCATTAAACTGCGTTATATCGTTTACTAGGATTTATAGTCAGCATTTTATCCAGCAAATCTAAAGCTTTTTCATTTTAATAATTTATAAAACTTTTTGTACTTGTCTAGGGTTTATCGGGTAATTAATTAATAAATTATCTTGCATTTTAATTTGTTATAAAATTCAAGTCTTCTTCCGAAGGTTTTCCCAACTTTTCCAAAATTAATCTAATTTAATCCATATAATTATTTGCATTAAATACAACTTTTCTTGTTAACAATTCGGCTAAAATACAACCGATTGACCAAATATCAACTGCAGTGGAATATTCATGCGAAGATAACATAATTTCGGGAGCTCTATAATGTCTTGTAACTACATATTCAGTCATATTTTAATCTATTTATCCTTCTTAACCTTAAGGATTGCTATTTATTTATCTTGATAATCCAAAATCGCATATACTTATTTCACAAGATTCAGTAGCTAATAAATTAGAAGGTTTAAGATCCCTATGAACAATATTAGCTGAATGTATATATTTTACCCCCTTAATAAAATTATGATAAAATAAAAATAAATATTTTATAAATTATATTTATTTTTTAAACATTACCCTTAAAATTTGATATATAATGTATTAAATGTGTTCATCTGTTAATTCTTACATTGATACGATAACTTTGTGCAAATCTACATCCATAAATTGTGTTATTATATAAATATTTTCCTGGTCATAGTGTAAATCTGTTAATTATATAATATTTTCATGATTTAAATGTCTTAAAATTCTTATTTCTCTTAATATTCTTTTCCCGTCTACTATATCTTGCATTTAATTTAATTTTTTTACAGCAACTCTTTATTATTTTTATTTATCCCATGCTAAAATTACTTGACCATAAGTGCCCCCTCCAATCAGCCTTTATTTTTCATACCTTTAAGGTAACTTAAAGGAATCTATTATTTTTTATATATTCTATTGTTAAGAAAATTACATTATAATTATCTACAAACAATTCTTAAATTCGTTTTTTAATTTTCAAAATTTTTGTTATTTTATTTGAATAATTTCTATATAATTTTAAGATGTCAAAGCGTTTTTTAAGAGTTTAGTTTATTTCATTTATCTTTTATAAAGATAAATAAGTAACTTTTCACAATTAGCTTAGTTTATATATTTTGTTTACTTTATCATGTTAAAAAAATTATTAAAATATTGCAATTTTATATTTATAATATTGATTTTTAAATAAAAAACATTATAATGAAGAAATAATAAATCTTTGTTAAATTAATAATTCATTATTTTTTAAAAAAATTATAAAATGTTATAAATTTATATCAAAAACTTTTAAAATATTTTTTAATTTGTTTCATGATATATTATCTAAAAAGGACGAATATATTTTTATATTATCTAATTGTGAAATGGACGTGTAATTTGTAATTTTTCTTAGTTAAAACAGCTTGACATCTCACATTCGTACTAATACTATGATTTATTTCAAGGAAAATTTATTATTTTAATTCGATTTATGTTAAGATTATTTATGGGATTTGAATTTTCTTATTTTGTTATTATTAAAATTGTTTTGATTATAAATTAAAAATAAAAAAAATATTTTTCATCATAATATTTATATATTTTTTATTTTCTAATAATTTAATAAATAAGTAAAAAATAAAATCAAAATTTAAAAAATATTATACTATGTAGTTTTTGTAAAATCAATATAATATTAATTTAATTTAAGAATTACTCTATAATTTTTTATAATTAAAACGATTCATTTTTTCTACTCTACAATTATAAAATTTATATTATTTAATGTGATATGATATTGGCAGAATATTAATATAATGCAGTGATTAAAATACTTTTTGATTTTCACTCCCGTTAGGGGAGTAAATTTGGTAAGTTTACTCCCCAAACTCCTAACTAAAAAAAAAAAAAAATTTTTTTCTTGATTTTTCCAAAGGAGCAAAAAAAAATTAAAAAAATTTTTTAAGTTTTTAAAAATGAATATTTTTTTATTAATTTTTAAATTTTATTCATTTTTTGTTGATAAAATCAATGATCTAAAGGATATTTAATTTTCAAAATTGGGGAGTTATAGGGAGTGGCACTCCCCAAAATATTTATTTTTACTACCCTACGGGGAGAAAATTGTCCAAAGTTACTCCCGTCCACTCCCGCGGGAGTGCACTCCCCTTTGTATTTTAATCACTGATATAATGTAATAAAAATGATGTAATAATATTTAAATTCTAATATATAAATATTAAATAATTTATTACTATTTATTAAATACTAATATATAATTCTAAAACAAATATATTTTATTATGGAGAAGGGTAATTAAATTCATAAAACTTTATTTATTACAGTAGGAACAACCCATTTTGACGAACTCATTTAAATTATAGATTAAGAATAAATTTATATACTATTAAAATAACATAATTTTAACAAAATAATATTTCAACTAGGCAGGTAAAGCATATATTTTATAATTTTCAATTCACATATTTAATTGTTAAAATTAAATATATTTCGAAAATTAGTCAAAGTAAATACCAAATATAAAATTAGTAAAATATTAATGGTATTGAAATAGAACATTTTAAATTAACAAATAAATTAAATGATTATATTGAGCAAGCAGACTTAATAATTTCTCATTGTGGTATTTAAATTTAATTTTTAACAAAAAAATTTTAATATATTTGGTATTTAAAAGGTGCAGGGACTCTACTAGAAATTTTACATTTAAAAAAGTAAACACTAGCCGTTGTTAACGAAACTCTTATGAATAACCATTAGTTAGAGTTAATGGAAGAATTAAAATAGTAAAATTTTATATTGGGGGCTAAAAATCTCTAAGATTTTAAAAATAATGTAAAATAAATTATATTTTTTTTATTATTTTTGCATAAAATTGCCATTTAAAATTAGTTTGAGAATTTTATAAAACAATCTGAAAATCCAAACAACTTAAAACAATATAATGTTCAATAAGAAAATCTTATAGAAGCTATAATTAATGATTAGATGTGAAATTTAAATAAAATCCACTTGAAAAATTGTTAACTAAATATTAAAGTAAAATAATTTAGTATAGTAATCATATTTTATTTTTCATATATGTTTAATATATATATAATAATTTCTTATATGTTTATATTTTAATAATTTAATTTGAGATCAAAATATATAAGTACATTAACCTTATTAAAAGTTTAATATGTATAAAATTTTTTATTTACAATTTAAAAATAGTAACAACATTTTAATATTATCATATATCCTTTTCTTCTTCATCATCACTATCTGAATCGTGTGCAAAAAATGAGTTATTAATTTCCAATATAAGCGATAATAAGCTGATGAACAATAGAGTAAACGAAAAAGCAAATATAATACAAGAGCATATTTTTTTAAATATATTCATTTAGGAAATCTTTTAAATTATAAAAATAATATTTTAATTTTTATAAATAAAATGTATAAATTACCTTAATGTATGTTAATGTAGGTAGTAAAAATGATAGAATATTGGCAAATATACCCCCTAAAAAAGTACTTAGAAATAAATAGTTATTTACTGGTATTGTTATTAACAAGACCATTATATATATTGATAAACATAAAACTCTATAAATATTTTTTGAAAATTAACAAAAAACTGGCGTGTTTTTCATTGTTATATACTAACTTCTTTTTTCATAGAAATCATTATCATTTTAATTTTTTTTACTCAAATATGTATTATAAAATCTCTATATCCTAATTTATTTAATAAGCAAAAATACAAAAAATTTTAATTAATAGAAATAGTGAGGAAGCTAAGTTATCATTGAAACCGTAAATATCATAACAATAGTCAAATAAAAGGTCTAAAATGTTTTATTTATATTTTCCCCTGTTACTCCCATTAAAAAATTCTAAATAAAATTTTATCTTTTATATTAATTACTTATTTATATTATAAAATTAAGAATTACTTATTTAATATCCTCTCCTAGACTCATATAACCAAAAATACCAACAAATCCAAATAAAATTGCAATAAAGGTATTCCCTAAAATAGAAGCTATTGTAAATTTTTTATCAGAGGGATTTCTCATATTTTTATATATGGCATACTGGTTTAAATGAAAAGAAAATAACATAATCATACAAGGATAAGCAGAAAATGCATGTGAAAAATGAAATTTTGACGGGATTAATTCTACAAATAAATCTTCTTATGGGTGCAAAACAACAAAATCAATAAACAAAACTTATATTAATATCGAAATGATAACAATAGCAATCCATCTCATATATGATACTATGCTTAAAAATGACATATTTTTCATAAATATAAATAATACTAATAAAGCACATAAAATAAATCCAAAAAAATCCTATTTTATAAAATAAGACATTTCTTTATATGGACAAGATTACTAGGGAGCATTTAATAAACAACAAAACGCTTCTAAAGCTTGAGATACTATTCCAATAATTAAAACTAAATATAAGGCTTTATATCCAATTATACAAACACTTTATTAATGTTTATTGGTTTATATATTTAATTTATTTTTTAATTATTTGTTAAGTTAAGTTAAGTTATGTTATGTTATGTTATATTTATTTATTTATTTATTTATTTATTTATTTATTTATTAGCTTTTTTAAAAATAATTTTTTTTATCATTTTTATAAATTTACATAACTAAGTACTATCCTTTGAATCCATAAACTTAATGCATTACAGATGTTAGATTACTTCTTGTTGTTATATTTTTTAATTTAATATACAGAAGCGAACAAAATATACTTTAAAAATACATCACAAGTAAAATAACCATAGATAAAATTAAACCAAATTGTTTTGAAAAGTAAGGCAAAAAAACAATTACAGTTTAAATACTTGAATTAGAAATTCTTAAAGCAGTTTATAATGTATTTTTGTTATTTGATGGCTTTTATAAATAACCATTTATTGATTTTTTATATAATATCTTATCTTAACTAAACTCATCTTCAGACAAATTTTCTAAAATATTAGAAAAATAAATAAGATTAAAAAGGTAGAAATAATACAAAAAGAACTAAAATTTATTAAAATGTTTTTTTATTATTCAAAAAATATATAAATCTTTCATTTTTATTTATTTATAAACTTTTTATATAAAAACATAATAATAACCTGCTTCCATATTTTCATTTTCATAATTAAAACTATCATTAAATCTAAAAAAATTATTTTAATGATTTATAATTTTTATTGGTATTGTTTTAAATTTTATTTTTCATATTTTATAAAAATAAATAATTTGTTTTTTGAATTTAGTCTAAATTTTATTTCTAAATTTTACTCATTCTACTTTAATTGAGAATTATTAACGGTTATATCTTATTGATCAGAAGAATATCTTAATTATGAAATATTATTATATGATCTTATATTAACATACCTATCTGAAACATCTATACTCATGTTATTTTATTTATTTTTTTGCTTATTTATTGGCTTATATTTTTTTTTTATTGCTATATTTGAATAAGATTTCTTTTAGAATTTAATTAAAATATAATTTTTTAAGTTTTTATTTCTAATACATCACAAAAAGAATATTAATTTGATTATAACTATTCAATTAATAAATAATTTTATTTGGTGTTAGAACTAAAAATAAAATTGAAATATTATTGATAATTATAATTGAGTTTAATTTTTTTTAATATTTTGATTGTATATTTATTCTTACTATCTAAAATTGTTAAATATATAAAATATATAGACTAAAATATTTATAAAACATAAAATATAAATAATTTAAAGAGGTTATTTTAATTTTATAGAAATTTTATACACTAATATATTATATTTAATTAATAATTATCATTGCAATTATTATATGCCACTCATTAACATTTCAAATGCTGAAAGTGGCTTTTTAAAATACTTTGCATCAATTTTTATTCTTGGAGAAATTTTGTCGCTATTATTTTCATCGCTTTATTATTATTAACCATTTTTATTCAATCTTTATATATCATTTTTTTTTTAATTATCTTATTATTATTCAGCTAAATTATACTAAATATTTTCATTTTAAGAATTTTAATACTAAATTTCTGTTTCAAAATATTCATTTTCTGAATTACAACTTTCTAATAAGTTACAGAAATTTTTATTATTAATTCTATTCAAAAAATTTTTTATAGGTATAATGATATCTTCCATAAAGTTTAATTAAGTATGGGTCATATCAGGGCAAAGTTTTAGATATTTAATTTAAGAATTACAATTATCTAGTATAAATAAGTTATTAGTTATTAAAATATTTCAATAAGCAGTTAAAAAATAAATAATATCATTTACTATATATCATCTAAGAATGTTAAGGAGTAATAAAGGTGTCTTTCTAACCGTGAATAAATAAACAAGGACATTTTACATTTTTTATTAATTCCTTATTATCAAATTTTTCTTTAATTAATAATTAAGTAATCCAGCCACCTATATCCCTTACTATAGTTTTAACCGAAGCTAAAGGTGATACCAGTATAAGAGCACCCGGCCTATAATTTGAAGCTATATGTACTGAAGGGCCAGATCCTATAGACCTACCCATTATAAAAATATTATTTTCAGTTATTTTTAATTATTTTGTAATAAACTCATAAACTTATTCAGCATCTTTCAGTAATTTTTCAGTTGTACATTAGCCACTTTTATATATACCATAATTCTGGTATTCCATACACATGAAATTTATCTATTATAAAAATTTAACATTTAATATTAAATCATAAATTAATTTTAATAAATTATATTAAAATTTATTAAAATAGTACCTTTTAATGTCGTTAAATTTCTTATATCATTTCCTTACACTAACCTATATCCTCCCCATTAGCATGAAAATATAATAAAATTTAATTTGAGCTTATTTCCGGTAAAAATAAACAAGGTATATGCCCCACAACTTCATATTAAAAATTATTTTCTAAACTATTTTTATCATTAGATTATACTACCATATGATCCATTGGTAAACAAATATTACTTTCATTACCTATATTTTCCATCATATTAGTAAAAGAATAATTATCCATACTTATTTCGCCTTAACTTTGGTTATTTTAACTTATATTAATATTTTAGTTCTAAATAGTGTATAAATCATTATTATTATTACTTTTAATTTTATTTCTAATTTTAGAATTATTAAAATTTTCTTAATTATTTTTATGCATATCCTTATTCTCTTAACTTTAGCTATTTTAACTTCTTTAACTATTGTCATTATTAACGGAACAAGGGGTGTATACGTCATTATTTGCATTTTTATTAATAAATTAATCTTCTATATCTTATGTTGGCATGCAAAATGTTGCATAGTTTTATTATTAAAAATTTTTAAAATTATCCTATTTAGCTTCATCATTCAAATTTTCAGTTTAGCATCTATTTTACTATAAAAATACATTTTTTTTTGTTTTTTGGCTATCATTTTTCGAACTTTCAGTACTAAATTAGGGCTAAATTTTGTAAAATTCACTCTCAATTTGCCCAATTTTTATTGTACTTTCAGAGTTTTATGATAATTATTATTATTTACTATTTTAATAAGTTAATTTTTATTTAAATTGTTATTTTAATTCATCTTCTTTAAACTCCATACCTACATCATCTTCAATATTGTTTGTATTTTTTTCATAAAATTAATTTTATTATTTTTTTTTTAAATTATTTATATTATTAACTTTTTATTGGGAGCTACTTTTTTTAGTAAAGACTAATTTTTTTTGATTTTAATAGTACAGTTTATTTATAGTCAGCTATTTAGAAATTACAAATGGCTAATAATCTTAAATTTTTTACTTTAAATTTTTTATTAAATCTTCTTCATTATAATCCTATTTTTCTATATTTTTTTCTATTTCAAGGTTTAATTTATCTTTCAATTATTATAACTGTTACTTCTACTATTATTTTTGCTTTTTTTATAGTATATCCTAATTTCTAACTTCTTAACTTTTCAACTGTGAATTATTAAAAGACTTTACATCTATTTTTTTAAAATTTTAACTCTAATTTTATTGTAATGATTTTTAATTTTTAGCACACTATTAAGTGCTTAAATAATAGGTTTAATCAATTTAATTTATGTTGTCTTATTATTATATATTTGTATTTTTTTTTTTCAATTTCAATTATATCTTATTATTGCTATGATTATTACTGTTATTAGTATCGTGATTACTATTAAAATGTTATTAATTTTTTTATAAACTTTAATTTGTATCTTAACTAAAATCTACCATTTATTATTATAAGTTTGAAAAAGATTTACAATCTACAGTTTAATGATTAAGTATTTATTTTTATGTCTGAGAACTTTTTTTTTTTATCTAGTCTTAATTTATTTTTTTGAATTTTAATTTTTGAAAAAAATTGTTATTTTTTTCGAGACTTCCTTCTGTTTTAAAATTATTTTGTAAATCATTGTCAAAATTTTAATATTCATTATTTTGATAGCCTAATTAAGAAAAGCTTTGTATAGAATTTTTATCATGTATATCATTTTCAGTTTTAAGCTAAAAGTATTTTTGTTTTTATTAATTGCCTTAATTTTAAATTAATTAAAAACCATTATTTTCATTTTTCTATATTTAACTTAAACTAAAATAAGGATTGTTAACATTTCTGACAGATAAACTTGTATTGAAAAAATTTGTATTGTTATTATAATTTTTACTATTTAATATGTTTCCATTACTTTATCTTTATTTATTGTAGCCACCTAAGAAAAACTCTTTATTATTATTATTTCCTTAAAAAAAATTATTCAACAATTATGTATTTTATTTAGTTGCAAATTAAAATTAATCATTTTATTAACATTATTGTGTTAATTTAAATTAATTTTTTTAGTTTAAAGATTTCGAACTCTTATTAAAAATTAAAGGGCTTTTAGATTTTTATAAAAAATGACTGGTATTTTAATAATTTAGTCTATTATTTAACTTTTAAGTTTCGGCATTTTAAAAATAAGTTCTGCCCACAGATTGATGATTTTATTCTTATTTTACAGTCTTAGAATTATTAATAAATTTATTATAGGTGTTAAACATCTATAAATTATCTTTACTATTTTATTTAATTTTATTAAATTTATGGTATTATTCTATATTAAAACTGTTTAAACTATTATTTTATTCATCAATTTTTTAATTATTTTAATTATCACCTATTTTTTCATTATTATAATTATTCATATTGTAATAATTAAAATTCTGTGTTTAGCTAATTTATTCTTCATTTTCCTCTAAGCTAAATTATCTGCTTTTTGTTCCCTGTCGATTTTTACTTTTAAAAAAATATTTATTTATTTTATTTAAGCTTCTTTATGGATTTAATACGCTTTATTAATAGATATCCTCTTCATTTTTTTCTTATTATTAAATTAATTCTTTTTATAAAAATAATGATTTTTTTTTTACGATATCATTTTTTTTTTCTCCTTCTCTTGGCTAAACAAAAAAGTCATTTTATTATCCTAATGTAAACTTATTTCTACTTTTATTTCTATAACTAAAAATTGTTTTTAAAGAACTTTTATTTTTACAAAAATTAGAATTTTTAGAATTATTTTAATTATTTTATTATGTATTATTTTTTAATACTTCCTGATTTAGAATAACTTTTTTTTAATCACTATTAAAATTGTTTATTATATTAATATTACTTCTTTAAGGAGAAATATTTGCACTTATAAATTTATTGTTATTATTGTTATGATTATTAAAATTTTCGTTTTATTTTATTTGTTACATTTTGAAATAACAACTATTTTTATTTTTTAATACAATTTATTACAAATCAGTCATTTTTTCTTCATATTTAATTGTAAAATTTGGTTTCTCAAATTCTAACATTTAACTACTAATTTCTTCAAAACTTTCTAATTTACTTAAATTTTCATCATTTTATTCTATTTATTGTATTTTTAAAGATTTTTACCTTTTATTATTTCGCTTATTATGTTCATCATTTTCTTTAATTTAATTTTAATTTTCCTATTTTTATTATTCATACTATTATTTTACCTATTATTATTTTTGATCCTTTGTAAATTATATCTAAATTTCTAAATTTTTTACTCTATTAATTTCGTTTTAAACACTTTCTAAACTACTTTCTATATCAGAATATTTTTTTTTATTATTATCTTAAACTGAATAAACTTTATTTTAACTTAGCTATTCTTTTTCATCCATATCAATATTCTCGAAATTCTCTTCACCAAATTAGTCTTTTTGACCCTAAATTTAATTATCCTATTATGATTTATTATTTAGTTATAAAAAAGAACTGTTATTACTTACTTTATATTTTTTATTTTATTAACTAAAATTTTCATATAAATGACTTTATTTTTCTTTAAATTGAGATTATTCTGATATATTTCTATCAATTTCTTAATTTAAATTCTATTAAATATTATCTAATTATTTCTTTTAATTTTATTATAATATATCTTTATTATTTTATTACTAAGTCTCTTCGGTATAATTTTTTATTTTTTAATTATGATCAATATTATTATAATTTGGATTATTTTTATTATTTTCTTGCTGTTAATTTAAACAAAAATCCTTTGACTTACTTGCATTTCTTTGACTTGATTAATTATACTTATTTATAAAAAATTAGGGACCATGAGGCTTAGTAGGAACTTATAATGCTTAATATTATTCTTCTTTATTTTTTTTTTTCTTCTATAATTTAGGAATATAAATTATATTTCCTTATAGATTTTCATGAGAATAACTAGATTTTAATCTTGGAAACAGTAAAAAGTTTATTTCCATGCTAACTTATAATACTCTTTTTTTCTTTATTATTTAAATTTAAATCGAAAATTTTTTAATTCTCTTTAATTTTCTTTGTTTATTTTTCTTTTCTTTTTATATAGGAATAAAATTTGAAATTTATAAATTTTTGTTTTTGTTTTTTTACTTAGTTTTTTTTATTTCTATTATATATACTAATTTAACTATAATTTTTATGTTCCTGAATTTATAATATATGAATGTTTGGTCACGCATTTTAATGTATTCATTTACAAATAAGTTGAGAAATCCAAAATTTAAAAAAAAGATAATTATTTCTATTCATATATTTAGTTTAATATATTTAAAAAATTTTATCTATAATTTGTGGTTATCAATATTATTGAATTAAAGAAAACCGAAACGATTGTAAATAAAAATTATGTAAAAATTTATAAAAAAAAAATTGCAATTTTAAAAATTATAATTCAAATTTCAAATTTTAATTTTAAAAAAATTATTTTATATATTATCTATATTAAATATAATAATTTAATATTAAATTGAGTATTTAAAATAATTTTATAAGAGTCTTACTTATTTATTGTATATTAATAAAAGATTGAATGTATTTCATATTTTTAAAGGTTATCATATTTGGAATTTTTTTACATAATTAAATTAGAAATATGTTGTAAAAAAAATTTCTAAATATATATATTTAACAGTATATATTTATATTAATTAAGAAAATCAAAATATTTTTTTATATAAGTATAAATATTATAAAAGGCAAATTTGTTTCTAAAGTATATTGCTTTATATTGTATTACACCCTGATTAATTTTATTAAAAATTCTTTTTTACCAATTAAGTTTAGAATACTATTATTATAAATTTTTCAGAAAATCTATTACAAGCATTAATTAAAATAAAAAATAAAAATTATAAATCTAAAATATTCCATATATATTTAGAAAGTATGAATAAAAATATAAAGGCTAAATAAAATATAGAAATTTTTTATTTTTTATTTGGCATGATTATTTCTTAGGCAGCAAAAACAATAATTATTAAGTATTAAAGTTCTTCTTATGTTGAGAATTAACCTATGTATCATACATTTATGACAGTAAATTTTCAATTCTTTTTTTTTATTATTTTTATAAAAACTTTACGGTATATTGTATAAAATTAATATATTAAACTAAATATATACCAGTCTCTATTTTATTCAAAATATATTTTTAATTTTAATTTATTTATAATTTTAATTTTAAAATCAGTCTTTAATAATGTTTTTAGCAGAAACAAGCCTGTTATTTCCATATTAATTTTACCTAAAATATTCTTAACAATAAGAATAAATTGCCATATAATATTCAATATAGTAAGGAAAAACTATAAAAACAAATTATTTTTACTTATTGATTCCTACATGTATAGATTTTATAAGCTCAGCTATAGGATTTTTAGTTATAGTTAATATATCACCTTCTATGTATACTATGTTAGAGTCAGCTTAACCAGCAGTAGTTACCCTTTATTCAAGATTTTTTTTAAATAATAAAATATCTAAAAACCAAATATTAGGGTACTTAAATAAATATATATTTATTTTTAATTATTATTACGTAAAAATTAATATATAAATTATAATTTTTAATAATATATTATGTGAAATATTAGAGAATGTCAATAATCAGTTATTATAAATATTTTTTTTAAAAAATAGAATAGTATTTGTAGTAGTAGGACTTTTATTTACCACTGTTAGTACATACTTTGAAAAGAATAATAGTACTAACAATTTATTTTGGGTTTTTATGGGATTTGTAAACTTATTTATTATCTCATTCTTGAATATGTAAATAATATTGTATATATTTGACAAAATATTTTTTTTTAATTTTTTAAGATCTTCTTAATGGGTATATAATAAATTTCACCTTCACCCACTTAAAATGGGAGGATGTCAAGGAGTAATAAAAATTATTTTTTGAAAAAACTTAATAACTCAAAGTATTTAGCATTTTAATAAATTATTATAAAAATGAAACTTATGCTAAATTTTTAATTTATTAGATATGGGGTTTAATTATATTATCAATAGCTCTTCCAATATTTAATTATACCCCTTGTAATTTAAACTCAGGTTGTATAACAAATTAAAATGGTAAAAATAGAGTAGAATCAACATATATGTGGTTATTATAACTAAAAAATAGTTTTGCTATGGATATATCAATAATTTTCTTATTTTTGATGTTTATGTGGTATAACTATACCAATTTAACAAATGTAAAACACGTAGGAGCTTTGGCAACAATAATAAATTTATTAATAAATGGCATACTTTAATGGTTAATAGGAATTATAATCACAGTTAGCACTAATAATCCGAATTTTTAATGGGAAACTTTAGAAACTAAACCTATTATTTTTTTACTTATAGGATACTCTTTGTTAATTTTTGGAAATTTATTATTCAATGCTATAGTTAATATTTTTCCTAAAAATGAAGCAGTAGTTATGACTAAATAATATAGAGAGAGTTTAATTTAAAATGGAGATTTACTAGATTAAGAAGATTAAGAATTTTATTAAAATATGGAATATAATTAATTAGTTATTAGTGAGTTAAAAAGTTTCGAAAATTGAAATTTAATTAATAGAAAATAAAATTTTATTTTAAAATTAAAAAACAGAATCCGATACTTTATTTAAAGAAAAATTAATTTTAAATATTAAATTAAATGCTAAATAATGTTTAATATTGTAATATTGTATATTAATATGATAAGAGTGAACCTAATAAATTATATTTTAATAAATTATATTAATTATGAATAAATTATTGTAAATTTAGCATATATGTAAATAAATGAACACAATTCAAAACTTTATATAATCATCAATTATTTTATTAGAAATTTAACAAATTTTATCGTTTTCATATTAGGATAGCTCATATAATTTTTGCTAATATTATTTTTGACAAAAATACTTTACAGCTAAATTTTCATTATGAATTTAAAGCTCTTAAAAATTATTATTATTATTCAAATTAGTTTGGATTCCATTATACTATTATATGATATTAGGTGAGCTTTAAATGTTAAAATTAGACCCAGGTAATTATTGCAGCTACTTAAAATACTTAAATAGTATATATAATAATTCTAGTGCTATTTCCATAATGTAAAAATTAAAGTCAAAATTATACATCAATTATCCAATAATATCCATAATTAAATAAATTTAATTTATAATGATTTATTTGTCAAAATTAAAGAATATATCCTGTGAAAATTCTAAGCTTTGGAAAATAGTACTTAAAAATACCATTATTTCTGAATAAAATATGTCATGAATATTTATTTATTTGTGTTACATTTAATGCAAAAAAAATGTGCAAACTTAATTTAACAATCTTAAATCTATTTTATTGTCTTATTATCCATTTTCTTTATAATTGCCGTTGCTTTCATTATTATCAATCAAATCAAAATTATTTATTGATTTACAATTATTAAAATTTTAGAATTGTGAATTCAGCTAATTAATATTTTAGTTAAGAAATAAATTCGTATTATTTTTATTGCCAAAATAATTTATATCGCTATTCTATAAATTAAAATTTTAGTTGTTTTAATTTAAATCAACAATTTAAGATTAATTGAAATTATAATTATGATTATTATTATTACTTTCTATTAAAAAAACATTGTTTACAACAATTAAATTACTTTTTAACAAAAACTGTATATATTAAACCTGTTATTAATTCATATTATTATTATTTTATGATATTTTATCAAAATTATTTTCAATAATTTGAATATTTGCATTTAATTAAGTTTTTAAAAAAACTTATAATATTTGAAATTAATTATAGGAAATGTTTTCTGAATTAAACATTTATTTGTCATATTTTATAAGCTAACTTATTAATTGGTATATAACTCGGTTTATAATTTACTCAAATTTTGATTACTAATTATTTTCTTAGTAATGCCTTATAATTTACAAAATTTTAGGTATCAAATTATACTCATTAACCAAGCAATCAGCAAAATTATCACTATTCCAGCACAGGTTATATATTATTTTAACAATAAAAAATACTTAACAAGGACCCTTATTGGGTTCCAAATAGTTTAATATATCTTTTATTAATCCATCAGCTTCCTTTTATTAATAAATTTAAATAATTTTTAATTTAAATGATAAAAATAATATTTATTCTATAAAATAAAAATTATTTTCCATATTTTTACAAACAATTCAAACGAAAAAATTGCAGAAAAAGAAGATATATTGTAAATTAACCACAAAACTTCTATATTTAACACATTTTAATAAGGATCTAATTAACTACTACCTTTATTTTCTAGTTATTTTTCTAATATATGTTTAATTCTATTCATAAAAATCTGATAATAGGTATTTTTGTGGCCTGCTTAATTAAAAACATTACTTTGTCTCTCTCTTAGGTTTTGCACTAAATTTTTTTCTTCTTCATCTTTTTTTTATTCTTATTTATGCTAAAATTTTTAAATTAACTATTAATTTTTATAGCTTTTAATTTCATTTCCAAAAAAATCCTCTATTTCTATTGATTTTTATTTGCAATTATTCCTAAAAATTTTAAATTTTGCTATTTATATTGATAATTAATTATTAATAATAAAAATTACTAAAATTAACAAGGGTCAAAAGAGAAATCCATATTATATTTTTCATTATTAAAAGTTTAAGTATTTTCACTTGTTTGTAAATTATCATAATGATTTATTTATTAAAAATCGGTGGCATTATGATTAATATTATTATACTATTCTACAGAGGATTAAGATGATGTTGAAATATTATCGATCCACATATTATTATTAAATGAACTTTTTTTAGAAAAATTAGAATCTGATTACTTGTGATTAGAACTAGGCTATTTTATAATTTCAAAAAATTCAGCTATATGATTACTATATTAGTCTCCAACTTTGTTATGGTCCATGTATATCCTATAAATATTATTTATTGAAAATTATTTTTTTTTAATATTTAATTTTAAGAAAGTATATAATTAATATAAGAAAGGATTTTAGTATATTTTAAAGCATTTATAGAAAAAAAGTTTTAATTTTTATTACCTCAATTTGATTAAACTAGTGTGAACATTATTCACGTCGAAAAAAGATTCACAAAAAGTTTTAATATAGAAATTAATATCATTTATTTAATTTGACTTATTTTTATACGAATTTTATATTATATCTGACAAATAAGGATCATTTTAATTATTTAATGAATTTATTAATTAGTTTTCAATTTCTTCTAATATATTATACTCCTTTGATTATTCCTCGTAAAAATTTTAATTGGTAAATTTTTAACTTCTTTTTTCATTTAATATCTAATTCCTTTTCTTCTGCCTGATCTCTACATGAAAATTTTACCTAATTATATCTCTAATTTATTTTTCATTGTTATTTAAATTAATATTAGTATTATTATTAGTTTATCTCATTTGAATTTAGGACTTATCAAACAAATTATTTTATATTTGCTATTCACTATTTAATTAAGATTAATGACCTGATTAAATATTCATTTTTAGCTTTGATTTTAATTTTTTATTTAATTGTGATTTTTATTATTTTCCAAATTTTTATTTTATTTTTTCGCTATATCCAATAGTTTAGTATATATTTTTATTTTTTTTAATTCAATAATTTTCTAATCATGGTAAATTTAATTAAATTAAAAAAATTTAAACATAAAACGCCATAAAAATTCCGGGATTTTTATTTAACATTATAAATACTAATAATTTTATTTATTTATTTAATATTATTTTACTGGATATCCTAATTAAACCACTAAAAATACATTTATAAAACTATTGAAATATATTAACTTGATTTTATATACAGATTTATATAAATTTATACGTCATATTAGAATACTCATTTTTTTAATTTAAATTTGTTTATTTATAATTAAATTATAAAATTTTTACATTTAATTAAAAGAGAATGCTATATTTGTTTTTAATAAATATTTCTTATATATAAAGATATAAAAATTAAATTTATTATTATTTTAAGTAGTTAAAAATTTAGATAATTCTTTTTTTTCTTTAAAAAGTATAATAGCTTTTCAAATAAAAAAATGGTTTTATATATATAAATTTTAAGGTTATATTTATTAAATAATTAAACATTAATTGTGAAATAAATAAAACTTCAAGTATTTTATAGCTATTATTATAAATTTCAATTTTTTTATTAATCTATTTTAGAATTTTTCGCAGAGGAATTTTAAAACTGGAATAAAAAAATCCGTACTAGATATACAATATATTTCAATTTAAAGTATTAAATAACAAAAGAAATTAAAAGTATAATTTCAATTCTATGTGGCATAAATAATAAAAACAATATTATTATAATTAAATAATTTTACAAAATTAGTATAAATAATAAAAAAATAAAAATAAAAAAATTATAAATTAACAACAATAATTATTTTGACATGGGTGTTGGTACAGAATAACAATCTTAAAATCAGTAAAAATTAATATTAATTAAATTTATAGTATAAAGTATCCCTAATAAATAATTATAAATAATAGAGAAAAGCAAGATAAAGAACTTTAAATAGTAGCAGGAGAACATGCTGTAAGATATTAAATAATTAATATATTAAAATTATTATAACTTATTTAATTTTCTTTTGCATTCATTTTATTATTAATTAAAAAATAGATAAAAACAAATTTTTTATAAACCTTAAATATATTATTTAATATTTCATTATACATAATAATATTTTTTATAGTAGAACTATAATGATGGTCAATTTCAAAATTAAAATAACTCCTAATAGGGCACATAACAAACTAATGTCCCATAAATTCCTTAAACATATTAATAAGTGGTACCACCACAATACCAATATCCTGAAAAATCTTAATAACTATATTAACCATAAGGCGTTTAAATTCCAATCAATTATTAAGATGTTTAACCTTAATTTTAATAGTAGGATTAAAATAATAATAATAACTTTAATAACGTGAATTAGTAATAATTTTAAATTAATTACTAGTCAATTTAATAATAAGAACCTAATCCGTATTTTGACTAATTTTAATAGTAATAATAGTACTAAAATCCAATATTATAACCATAAATTTAATAACCATACTAATAGCCTTAATTCCATTAAAACAGTCATAATATTTAAAATATTCCCATGCAAATATAAAATTAAAATTAAAATTAGTAATAAAACTAGAATTAAAATTTTGCTTAAAATTAAAATAATAATAATTAATATCAATAATAATAATTTTAATAATAGTAATAATTAAATGTACCTGTTCAAAATTTTCCTGTAGGTACATAATAACCTTCTTTTTAAAGTGGAGTTTAATAAATTCCAAATTTTAAAGAAGAAGACAGAGCTCATATTCATAAAGGGTAAGGATCTGGTTATAAAGATATGTTTGGCTCTTTTCATTATATTTTATCAATAATTACTTTAGTTTTACTTGTATTAGGAATAATGTGTATATTTACCGATTAAATATAAACTTTCTTCATTTTTTACGTCATTTATCTTATAGAAGTTGGCTTTTCAAAATTTACTAAAGTAATCGTGGGCGAAAATTAAACTCCTGAACAGGCTAAATAAATGGTCCAAAAATTAAGAGAATAAAAAATAGACATAAGATTTAAATTAACTGCTTATATAAAAAAATCATATAGAAATAGAAGAAGAAACCAAGTTCATTAGGTTATTTAAGATAACATTATTTTCAACTATAATAATTTTGTAGATGTAACAAATGTTGAAATGATAGATGTAGCATTGGAATAAGGTGACCCTGTTTTAATTAAATTTGTAGCTTTTAATTGTAGAAAAGATTTAGCAGCTGAAAGAGATTATAATGAATTAAAAAAAAAATGGCTTGAATTTGGAGAAACAAAGGGAAAAAATCCAAAAATTATAGAAATAAATAAAATTCATACTATGCCAGAATACACTAAAGTTTCCAAAGATAAAAGTACTATGATAACTTTTAATTATTTCTTATTTTCATTGATTGGGCTTACTTTTTTGTATAGATGCTATTTTTGTAATAAAAATGTCATGTTTCTAATGCATATTAGAAAAGCAGTTGGATATTGATAATTTAGTATGAAAATTATTTCTTTATTTTTAAGAACTTAGGAAAATTTCAATTTTTCTATAAAATATTATAATAATTTTTATTTTATATAATATTATAAATATTGTTATTCTTTTTATTATTTAATTTTTATAAAAATAATCTCCAAATCTTACTTCGATTATCAAATTTTTTAGATAATTCTTTGAAAATTTTTACTCATAAAAAAATAAAAATAAAATTATTTTAATGGACAATCAAGAACTATTTATCACATATCTTACAGCGAAAGAAGACATGACGACAGAGTGGTTTAAAAACCACCAGCCTCAATTTATTCACAAATTAAAACCGGTACATAAAATTACAGTTACAGATGATGTTTTTGGTGGAGAATTAGGAACATTATTTAGAATTTAAATTGAATATATGTACGAATAAGAAGAAGAAGATGAAGAAAATTAAATTAATAATTTAAAAAATAAATAAGAATATCAAGAATAATAAAAGTATAATTAAGATGAAGAATCAGAAGCACCTGAATAATTAATAGTTAAAATCCCTAAGGTTGGATAAACCACTTATTTAGGAAAAGACGCAAAACTTTTTCATAATGAAATTTTAGCTTATAAACTTATATGTCCATAAAATAGCGAATTATTTCCTAAAGTGTATTTTTCCGAAATAGATCTTAATCTAGATGTAAAAATAAATAATCTTATAATATTTATATGACAATAAATTTTTATTATTTAAATTAAAATTTAAATTATTTTTCAAGAATTTTATAATCGTAATGGAAGATTTAACTTTGAGAAAAGGCAAAGTAGACTATTAGTTTGGCTGTAATGATGTTGAAGCTTCAATCGCTGCAGTTAAAAATTTAGCACAGTTTCACGGAAAATATCTTCATTATTGGAAAAATCCTACTTTTGATCAAACTGCTTAAAATGATAGATATTTAGCAAATTAAGGGTTAGGTCACTTAAACACGCATTTTAAACTATTCTATTTAGGATTTACTGTTTTAAATCCTTAATTATAAAAATAAATAAGCTCTCCTAATTTTGGAAAATTTAATTTAGAAAATCAGGGTACAATTGTTAAATCAATTTTAGATAACTGGCCAAAATTCATGAATCTAGCATTAACAATGAATTTTTCTGAAACAGAGTTTGAAAATTTGTAAATTAAAGAAAAAGCTGAAAAATTATCTAAATTAGTTAATTTTGCAGAAGTTTATGAAAATAATATTTTTTCCTTTCTTAACCACAAAATTAGATCGATTATTCATAATGATTTTAGATTCGGAAATATTTAAATTGATGTAATTTAAAAAACACTAATTTTTTTATTGTGCTTTTAAATAAATAAAAATTATTTTACATAATATTTTACTAATTATAATATTATATATATATTTTATAGAATGAGACATAAAAAATAAAAGTTTTTGATTGGCAATTAACTGGTGTTGGAAACCCTCTATGGGATTTATATTATTTTTTATAAAATGCATTTGATGGAGAAGAGAAAAAAAAACATGAAATAGGTATGTTAAAAATTTATTCTTAAACTTTAATAAATGAAATAAAACACACAAAAGAGGAAAGATTAGTAAAAATAATAACTTATGAAAATCTTCTAAAATAATACAAAAGATGTATGTGGATGGGGAGTGCCATGTCTTTATCTATATACCCCTTAATTATAGGGCACATTAAAAATGTTAAAGAAATATTAAACAACAATATGTAATTAGTATTTATAAAAAGTTATGTATAGTAAATCTTAGATTTATATGAATATTTTTTTGAAATCGAATAGTCAGACGCATAGGAATAAAAATAAAATAATGAAAAATGAAACATATTTATAATTAAAATTATATATTTAATTATTACTTAATAATTATAATCATAATACATCTTCATCGTTATAGTTATTGCCAATTTAATTATTTTATTCCGATTAACCTTAATCAATAGTAATTTTTTCTAACAATTATTATTAATCCATTTTATTGTAATTGTATTTTTAGTTTTATTGCTAAACATCTTCATATGAATTATATTAATCATACTAACCACATTAATGTTATTATTAATTTTATTATTACTATATTTTATCCTCTTCTTTTAAATTTTGATAAATTTATTATTTTAAAAAAAATTCTTATTCTTATCCATCAATTTACAATGACTTATCAAATGATTATTAATAGTATGAAAATTATTGCTATTAATCTTAAACAGACTATTTGTGCTAATCTTATAAAAATGATATATCATGTTCTTACATAGTTTCTTTTACTTTATCTTTCCAAAAATCATACCCATCTTTTTATAGCACTTTATTTATATACCTTAAAATTTTATAACATTATAAATGCTTTTGATCTATAAAGTTGCAAAATTCAATTTATTCCTTAGAAAGAAGTTCAAAATCAAGTTTAGATAAGCTATATTTTCTTAAAAATTTATGTATTTCAACTATTCCTATTTAAATAAATTTCAATAAATACATAAATAAAAATTAGAAGTTATTTTTAATAATACCAATTGTCCATTACGCTAATTTATAAAAACTTTAAGATAATTATTTAGCTATTTCCAAAGAAAATCGCTCATCCAAAACTATGTCTTCTAATTTTCTGTAACTATAAATAAAAATTAATTTGATCATTTTATATAAATATTTTAATTAATATATATATATATTATTTACTGATGAGTTTATATAGTTTCAACTTCAATTTCTGAAATCATTTTGTAAAAATCATTTTTTATCATAAACTTTTTTAAACTCTTCCAGTACTAATATTCCTAAAATATTTTTTTTTTTTAGTTTTTTTTTTATTATTAAATTAAAAAAAATTATAGTTTTATCTATTACTTTATAAATTCCATCTCTCATTTGACTTTCTATAGGTATATCAAACAATAAAATAAAAGGCAACGCAAATATATCACATTATTATGAAATTTTTGTTATTCTTTTTAATTCATTTACATCTTTGTTTGAAATTTCTGTTAAAAGTCTATTTATATATATATAACATAAAAAACTTAAATAAATTAATTAAATTATAAAATATATTAAATATATTAAATAATGAAATACTTAATTGCATTATCTTTAGAAGGCACATCTATTTCATTATCTTAATAAAATTGCTATCTTTTTATTTAAATTTGTTTAACTAAATCTTAATTTTAAATTTCTAACTATTTAATTGAGTTCATTTCCTCTTAAACTCTAAATTATAAGTAAATTTTAATAATTTCATCTGCTTTTTTACAAACTAAATTAAACAAAAATAAAATTATATAAATTATTTATATTGAAGCCAATTATTATTTAAATTTAAATTTGTTTATAAATTTACCTTATTAAAACCTAAATAAATCTTTAATAGTTAAAAATTAGCAAATTTACTTCACAAAAAAGTAAGAATAGTTTTATAATTAAAATTGCTTTTATTTTTATTTTTTTTATTTATATATCAAATTATTATGATTTAAATAATTAGCGTATCTAGGCTAATAATTTTCTTTCTCTATTTTTTTTCTCTAGTTTATTTAATTTGCTAATTAATTCACTTCTTATATTAGTTTCATGTCCAATTTTTTTTTTGCAGTTTTTTATTAATTTACAGAGTTAAAAACTTTATTTAGTAATTGTATTGACTAAATGTAAATTTCCTGCTTTGTTTCTTCATTATTAATATTTATTTCTTTTCTCTAAAAGTTATTTTTTTTATTAAATTCTTAATTTTGTAAACCTAAAGAAAAATTTGAAGTATTCATTTTATTTTTAATTTACAAGTCTTAATTTTTTTTTTTTATTATATTAAAAAACAACACAATATATAAATATTATAATTTTAAAATTAGAATAATTATCAAATTGATTAGTTTAATTTTTATTTTCTGTAAGTGGTTAATAAACAGCTAATTTTTATCTTAAAAAGTCATAAAGAAATATTTAAAATTATTACATGTTTAGGTAAATATTATTATATTTATGAAGGGTATTATTAAAACTGGCCTGTTATAAATTAATAATTTATGTATTTGAATTAAAAATAGATATTTTATCGTTTTAAAATTTACTTTTATGATTAAAAAATACTAATATAGAAATTGATGAAGATATTAATAAATTGGTGAAGATATTAATTATATTTATTATTAATAATTAAGCTTATATAATTGTCAAAAATTTATTTTAAATTAATATTATTATATTATTTTTTAAAAATATTTATTATAAAAATTAATATATTAATGTATTTTTAATTTAAGAATAAATAAAATTAATTAATATTAGGCTAAATTATATATTTGCTTAATCAATACATAAAATAAATACCCTATAAAAAGTTCAGATACAAAAAACTTTTATTAAAATAAAAAAAATAAAATTAAAATAAAGGAAAAAATAAATTTTCTTAATAAAAGCTAAGGAACATTTATCTATCTGTCATTTAAGTGGTAAAAAATTATGAAATTATAATTAAAAATAATTAAAAATGATATTTAAATAAACTGATGAAAACTTACCGTTATCAATGACAAGTTTTTTCATGGATAATATTTAGTCATAGTTACCCTGACTCATTTAATATATCATAATTTTTCCTATTATAAATATATAAGATAAAAAAATTTAAAATTTATAATAATTATTTATTAAAATTAATTAGACAATAAAGAGAACCTTGCTATTTGTAAGAATGATGAAAAATTTGTCTTTCAAGAAATATTTTTTAATATTTGATTGAATTTGAAAAAATGTAAATAAAAACTAATATAAAATCGATAAATATATATATAAATAATATTAAAAAAATAATTGGGGATGATGTTCATATCTCGACGGTCTGTTTAGAAAACTGTGTAATCAAAATGAGAAACCCTGACCCTCAATTATAATATACATATATTTATAAATAAAATAAAATTAAAAATTAATATTTTAATTCAATAATAGGTATATAAAAATTCGAAATTGCTCAAAATATAGTAATAAATAAGTGAAAATAGTGTAAAACTTTGTAGAAATAATTTCTAATTAATAAATTCGTTAATAGAATAAAAAATAATTTATCTTGTCATAAAATAAACAAACATGTACATAGAATTGATAATTACTTAATGATGACCAATTTAAATATTTAAAATATATAAAATACTATAATATATTATTTATGTAAATAAATATTTTAATAATATTATAAAAAATATATTACATATCTTATATAATATTATGTATGAATAAAAGTTAAAAAAAATAATTATAAAATTCTCTTTTTTCTATCAAATTTTAAAAAAGTATGTTAATTAATCGCTCATATTATTTATAATATTATGCAATATTTAATAAAAACTAAATTTTATATGACATGAATTTAGTAATTCATTAAGATTCTATAGAATTTTAAAACTTTTTTTTACTCTTACTTTAAATTTTAATTACAATTGTTATATCAATTTGTTATCTTTTATATATTTAAAATAACTTAAAGTTTTAAATAGTCTGATTTTAAATCTATGTGCATATTTACCATATTTTATATTTGTTTGTAAAATAAAATTTATTCAATAATATTTTATCGAAAACCTATGATTATAAGTAAAAATTTTAAATTTTAACTTATATTCAGTAAATTTTAAAAAAACTCTCAATAAAAAAATCCTTAAATAGGAATAAATTTTATAAAAACCCAATTAATAAAAATAAAAAATAAATAAAAAAATAAAAATATAAAACTAAAACGAGAAACAATTTTTAAAAAGTTTAATTATTCACAGCTTAACAATAATTAAAATCCCAATAAGATAATTTAAATACCAATAACAAAAATATCATATAATAATAAGATTAATAATAAAATATGCACATGTAATAACCTCATATGCCTTAGCCAGTAGGTGGAGTCGGTCATGTCCACCATTTTAAAGAGAAAAAAAGAGTTTGTGGCTGCAGAACTTTATTATGCTGTATTTTAACTTCTGCTGTTTTACCAATTTTAGGAATCTGTTGTAACGGACACCCTTGTTATTGTTGGACCACTGATCAAAAATGTAAAGTATGCGGGGAAACTAACAAAATTGTTTCATGATTAAATATATATATATAAAATTAAAAAAAAATAATAAATTCTTATGTGTTAAAAATTAATTATCATTAATAAAAATTTGTAATATACTTTGTATAATATATAATATAATTATGTTAATATTCTTTGTAAATTTTATATTTTAAAAATATTTTTTATTATAATTTAAAAATAAAATTTAACATATTCCTATATATACAAAATTATATAGTGTATTTCTTTTTATAATTTATCCAATAAATTAAATATTAATTTTTATAAGTGTAAAATAAAATCTTAGTAATATTTATATTATAAATCACCTTAATATATAGAATAGGTTGAAAATTTATAAAAAAATTCAAAATCCTAATTTTTAAAATAAAAATGTTAGATTTATATTATTATATAAATTTAAATTTTATTAAGAACATAAATTAAAAAAACTAATTAAAAAAAAATATTTTTAATAATTTATTTATATATGTATATAAATACAAAACATTTATATCATACATATATAAATACAAAACATTTATATCATGTGTTCGACAATTTGAAAAATAAAATTTTATTTAATAACTATATTATATAAAATAAAACATTTTTTTGCATAAAAATTTATAAAAATATAAAATTTATTAAAACATTAATATCAAATATCTCTTATTATATTATTAATCCTTGAAAAAGAAATAAAACACAAAAAAATTTAAAAAAAATAAAATAAAAAATTAAATAACAAATATTCTTTAAAATGTCCTAATAAAACTCTAGTCCATATAGATAATAATCAAAATTGAGTAAATTAAAAATTGTATATTTATATTAATAGTAAATTTTTATTATATAATACATATATAGATCATAATGATGAATGGAATAGATTACAATAAATATAATCATAATAAGTAAGAGACTATGAATCTTATGAAAAATAATAAGAAAAACTTAGATAAGACAAATACAGGTAAACAATTTTTATTTATTAATGATCTGTTTACTTTTTTAATATTATATAAAATATTTTTTTATTTTATTATAATTTTTAAAAATAAAAATTGGTATATTTGAGTAAATCGTAGAAATTATTTATTTTTCTTAAAAATACAACTTTTTATTTTTTTAATTTTTTATTTTATAGGTAATATTTACAAGATACATTGAACCACAAACAAGATCATAAAGCTATAGAAAGAGAAAGAGAAAGATAGTTTTTAGAGTTAAATAAATAAAAATAATAAGTAAAATTAAGTCAACAAAATTTCACTATTAAATTTTATTTAATTTATTTCTTCTACTATAATAAAGAAGATAAAATATACTAATATAAACAACTTATAAGAAAAATATAAATATAATTTTAAAAAGAAAGAAGAACAAGCAAAATTTGAAAAATAATAATAATTAAAAATGGCAAATGAATAATGTTTAAATTTGAATTAATTATAAATACAAAGCAAGCATGAATAAGAAGTAGATTTTAATATATAAAATAAAATATATACACAAATTTAATTTTTTTTTAATCATTGATGTTAATAATATATCTTTTTTATAAAGGCCAGGTAAAAATAATAAGACTATGAATATTAATAATAAGCTTTAGAAAAGGAAAAAAGACTTTTAGAAGAGTAACGTATGGCATAACAATAAAAAAAATAATTTATGATTGATGATTTACATAGGGCATTCACTAATTAATAAGAGGTTAAATTAATAAATTTATATAAAAAATGAAAATAATTTCATATAATTTTTTTAATAGCTAAAATAAGAGTTTAAAAATCATGAGAAAAAACAGGAATATTACTATGCAGAATAAGAGAATAAAAGACTTTAAGACCACGAACAAAAGAGAAAACAAGTAAATATAACATAATTTTATTAATAAAATTATGAAATTTAAAAAATAATAGTTTTTTGATAAATTAAAAAATGGCTATCATACACACGATTCAATGGTGGAATATTACCAAAAACTTTATGATTAAAAATCCGCAAAAGAAAGAGAATTTATAAGATGCTAAGTCGAAAAAGCAATGGAAGAAAGAAATCAAAGATTGGCAGAAGAAGACTATTAAAAAAGATTAAATAAAATACAGGTAAATAAAAATATATAAAGTTTAAAAATATAATATAATTACCATTATTCAAAAATTAATATACTATTTAATTACATTTATAGATGAATAAATAAACAAATGATATTTTGGAAAGATAAATTTAGCAAAAAGATGATATGAAAAGGTATGAATAAGATTAAAAAAAAGCTTAGTACGAATAAATGCAAAAAAGTGTAAAAATACAAAGATTTGCGTATTTTTTTTTTTTTTTTCAAAATTATAATAAATTTATAAATTTTTAGCTTTAAATTGCAGAAAATTAAAGATTAGAGTAATTAGAAAGATAGAAACTCTATAAGCAATCATACATAACTGATCTATAAAAACAAGTAATTAATATTATTTCTATAAATATTTCAGCATTTATTTTTATTTTTTTTCTAATATTTTATACTTATAAAAAATTTACTCCTAGATGCAAGAAGAACAATTTAGAAGATAAAATCATTAAACTATGAACTAATATGAATATTCAGTTAATAAAACTCAGTTATAAAATTAAAATGGTATTAATGTTCCTATTGTACCAGCATTAGCAGAAAATAATGATGTTCATAGAAAAAAATAACTTTACTATATTGATAGATAATTAGGACTTAAATAAGGCAATTTTAATATTGAAGAAGAATTAAAACATTAGGGATCAATTTAAAAAGCTGGAATTAATTCAATTGCTCCTTAAGGAAATTCATCTGTATATTTATATATATTTAAAATAATTTATATTAAAAATTATGCTTACTTACTTTTAATATTTAATTATTATATTAAATAATTTAAGTTAACTTTAAACATATAAAAAAAACAAATTAATTGTTAAAAAAACTATTTTAAATATAAAATAAGCATGTAAATATTGGTAGAGGTCCCACTAATAGATATTAAAAAAGTAGTGATTTTTTAAATCATTAAGGAAACAACTAAGAAATAGTAAGCAGGGAATTTGAAAGATAAAAATAAGAAGACTTAATTAGATAAGCAACTTCATTAAATTCTAGAATAGGACGAGGGCCATCAAATGCATTATATGCGAATAGTGGAGCTGTACAAATTTTTATTTGATAAATATAAATTATTAAAATAAATAATTTAATAATAAATTTTTATTATTTAGATGCCAATAGGAAACGCAGCTGGATAAAATTCAAAATAAATTAATGACTAAAAATATTATAAGTATGAAATGAATAATGAAAAACCTTAATAGTTTTATGATCAATAATAACTTAATTAATAAGATAATTATAGCTAATAGTAGTAAATGTAGGTGTAAGAAAATCAATAATACCAGTAAAAATAATATAGTAGACCACCTTCTCAAACACATAATGAAAATTATCTTTTGAAAAAAAAAAATTAAGAACCTTTATCATATGAAGAAGAAAAAAAAAAGTAAGCTTAGCTAATTTTAGAAGCTTCTAAAAATTCTAATAATATTGGGAGAAATCCTAGATACGGGGGGCAAAAAAGCTCAGGTGTTATGCCGATCGGAAATTTTAATTATGACGATTAAAACACATAAAATAATAATCAACAATTATAATAAAACAGGTAAAAAAATGAAATGAATGCATATGAAGATGAAAAAAAAAGACAAGCAGAATTAATACAAAATGCTACATTATAACAAAGAAATGTTGGAAGAAATCCCAAAAACAACTTGTATAAAAGTTCAGGCGTAATGCCTGTTGGAAATCATGGGTATCCCTAAAGCTTTGAAAGAAATGAATAGCAGTATTAAAATGATAAATCCTTATAAAGATAATAACAATAAAATTAATATTTAGAGGAAATTAATCACGAAAAATCTTATTAATAATAAAGAAATTTTGGATAGTAGCCTTAAAATGAAATGAACACTTACGAAGAAGAAAAAAGAAGATAAGCTTAACTAATTTAAGAAGCGACAAAAAAATCGGCTAATATTGGAAGAAATCCTTCTTATGGACTTTAAAAAAGCTCAGGTGTTATGCCAATTGGTAACTACGACCCAAAAAATAGCAATAAAAATGAGTATTAATAACAATAAAAATAACAAAACGAAATGCTCAGTTACGAACAAGAAAAAAAAAGACAAGCCGATTTAATAAACTAAGCAACAAAAAATGCTTCAAATATAGGTAGAGCCCCTGCCTACGGTCTTTAACAATCATCCGGGGTTATGCCTGTAGGAAATGTAAGTGAAAATTACATGTAAAAAAGTAACAACCATTATTAACAATAATAATATAACTAATAAGATCATTAATAATAATCAGATTAATAATAACAATAATAATAATAACTATAAAGAAATAACTAAAATTATCCATAAGCAGAAAGAAATAATAATTACAGCCAGTAAGTTAGCAACATAGGAAGGGGACCTAGTAACAAAGCTTAATAAAGTTCAGTTTAAATTGGGGGTCCTTCTAATTTTTAAAACGAAAAAGAACTTGAGTAAAAAAGATAAGCTTAGTTATTAGCATAATATTAGGCGTAATAAGGAGTCGCTAATGTAGGAAGAGGGCCTAGCAACAGGTTTTAAGGTAGTTAAGCTTAGGGAAGTGTATTTTGATGGCATAATTTTTTTTTTTATATATATAAATGTTTTTTTTATATTAAATTTGTTATAATTAAATAAGTTACATAAAAATTTATATTTGGTTATACTTGCTTATGTATTATAATTATATAATTATTATTTTTTAACTATTATTTATAAAATTCTAATATTTTTGGCTCAGTTTAGAATATATTTTTGTTTTGATATTTACTTTTCATTTAAAAAGTTATATTTAATTGATGGAAATAATTATTTTTTTATGGAATAATAATTTTTATTGTGTTTAATTTTAATTTATTATTGCATTTAAATATAAAAATTATATCATTTTAATATTCTAATAAACATTATGATATACAGCCTTCTAATTAAATATATTAAATTAAATATATTCAAAACAACTTAATTACTTCAATTATTTATTAATATTCGGTAAATAGTTATAAATTAATTAATTAATAAAATATTAGATAATTTTTGTTATTCTATTTTCTTAAACAAAATCAAGTAAATTCCTATTTTATTTATTAATCGCAGCTTTTATTCTCATACTTTCAATTATTTTTTGTTTAGTTTTAATTTGTTTTTACATATTTCTTTATTCATAAATTAACCAACTGCAAATTATAACAAAATACAAAAATACTCATATAAAATAAAAAAAAAAAAACACAGAATTCTTTAAAATTTAAAGAAAATTTAAATCGATAATTTTACTATTAATAGTTAGTTATAAATTTTTATAATAAAAATAATAGAGCATAATTAATTGAACAAAAAAATAAACTTCAAAATAAATAAATTGGAAATTTTTACCTTATTTACAATGTAACTTAGATTAAATTATCAAGAAAATTTAGAAAGCACATAAGATGGCGAAAAACCTGAAAACTAACAAAATAATTAATAAAATCAAAAGTAAAATTTATCAAACAATTTAAAAATTAAAAAGTCTTAAAAATATTATCTAAATTTTATTTATTTTAAAACAGTAATAACCCAAAAGAAAAAACTGTAAAATAACTGGTAAAAAAATAAAAATTAAATTATAATTTTATAGTTAAATTATTTTTTAAAACTTAAATATATTAATTGCTAAAATTTTTAAACACAAAAATTTTTTTAGAATCCATAATCTTCAAACTCAAGTTAAAATAGCAAATCCAGTAAGTAAGAAGAAGGTAACAAATTTATTTTATCAAAAAATAATTAAAACAAATTAATAAATAATAAATTCGTTTAAAAAAATAACAAAGTATTTAAAATAACTTCAAAAAAATTTTACAGCTTAACGTTATAATTATTATATATAGAAAAAAGATACCATATAATTTGATAATTCTAAATTTAAAATTAACATTTATTTTAAAATATAAAAATTCTACTTTTCAAATTTAAATTTCTAATTTATTTTTATTTTTATAATAGAATTTCCATATATGACTTTGTAAGATGTAATTAATATGCCCAGAAAAATAAAAAGAAGTAAAAAAGCAGTTTTTGATGCCTAAGATTTAAGGTATGAGGTAATAAAAGATGTAGTATAAGTAATTTATTAATGGCAAATTATTTACCAAACTCCTGCTAATAAAGTAAAATAAAATTCGCATTTATATTTTTATATTTGATTTATTACGTTTAAAATTAAGGAATTTTTAAATAAAAAATATAAAATAATATAAAAATTTATAAATTTATTTTTTTTAAAATAAAACAGGAAGATTGGTATATATAATGGCTAGATAGTTATATTTACGAAGAAGAATTTAAAAGAATGTTATCCTTTCAAAAAGTTAACCATTTTCTCGGTTCTCATCACCTTGCGAAAAAAAATTTCCTCGTAAAAAATAGTATATAAAAGTTAAAATATAATAAATTAATGTGAATATTTTTATTAGGCTCAAAATCTGCAAAAAATGTAAAATTTATTTCCCGAAGAATATAATTTTTACCCCAAAACCTGGACCCTACCAATGATGTTTGAGGATTTTAAAAAATACTCAGAAATGTCAAAAAATAGAAACAAATATTATATAGTAAAACCTGAAAGTGCGTGCCAAGGAAGAGGAATTCACATGATAAAAAAAAATGAAGGTGTAAATCCTAATGATCACGTTATTATTTAAGAATATCTTTCTAACCCTTTAACATTAGACAACTTAAAATTTGATTTCAGAATTTATGTCTTGCTTAGATCACTCAACCCGTTAAGAATATATATGTATCCTGAGGTAAATAATTCATAATTTATATGAATTTTAAAAAAAAAATTTTAATAAAAAAAAAGATTTTTTATACTATAAAATCTAGTATTTTTCCTTAATTTTTTATTTACTTAAATATTAAAAAACTATCATTAAAGGGACTTACTAGATTAGCCACTACAAAATATTAAGAGCCAAATAAATAAAATTCTCAAAATTTAACTATGCATTTAACAAACTACGCAGTAAATAAAAGAAATGCCAATTTTTAATATAATATGAATGAAGAAAACGATAATATTGGACATAAAAGAAGTTTTACTGCAGTTTTAAAAGAGTTATATTAATAAGGTAGAGATGTTAATACACTTTATATGGAAATCAGATAAATTATAGTTAAATCTATTATTGCAGCCTAGCCTTAAATGTCTTATTTGTACAAACATTGTTAGCCCAAAGAAAAAGTTACGGACATGTGTTTTGAAGTTTTGGGGTAAATTTAATCTATAAATATTAAATTTATTACATAACCGCATAAAAAAATATATAATATAATTTAATTTTTAAGTATTAATATTGCATAAATTTTATATATTATTTTATTGCTTACAGATTTGACATTATGGTGGACAATAATATGAAACCTTGGTTGATTGAAATTAATCACAGTCCCTCTTTTACCACAGATACACCATTAGATTTATAAATAAAAAGACATTTAGTTATAGATACTTTTAATATAATAAATATTTCAACTAAGAGTAAAAAAAGGTAAAAAATTAAAGTTAATAATCATAAAAAGAAGAATAATTTTTATTAAATTATTTTTAAACAGCTATTTAGAATAAAAAATGCATAAAACTAATTAAGCAAACCAAAAACTTGTTTCACCTAAAGCTGATGCAAACACTGATGAAAAAACTAAAGCATATTTAAAAGAGGTTCAAGAATTTGAAATAAATCATAGAGTAAAAAAAAACACTTAAAAATTATAGAAAAATATAAACATAGCTATTAGTTATAAATATAAATAATTATATTATTAAAAAATATAATTAATAAATAAAATTATTTTTATATTTATTTTAAATATAAGGGCGCATATTAATTAATTTACCCCAGTCAAGATGACCCTATAAATTATAATAAATTTTTTGACGGAGCTAAAAAGGCAAATCCTGACCCTGCTAAAATAAAAAGAACACTTTTAGAACCAGTTTTGCCAAAAAGAGAATATTATATAAATAAAATTGCCAATTAATCAAATAGTAATAATCAAATAAACGGTGGAAATTCAACTTAAAACGGATTCTATGTAAAAAATATAAAAAAATTATAAAAAATACATTAAATATATTTTTTAAATGATTTAGCATATTTAGGTTTTTAGAATTTTAAAATTTTCGTTAATTTTTTTAATTTTTCAAATAGAGCAGAGATAGATAAAAAAATAACTCTGTAAATTAATAAACTATCTAAAAAAAATAATAATAAGAAAAAAATGAAATATTATTTAATTATTATGAATAAGTTAAAGCTCAATCCAATATTCAATAGCAATATTCAAATTAAAATAATTACGAGCCATTAACAAATTTTAAACTACCATAAATGGTAATTTAAAATAAAAATTATTAAATATTTTATTTAAAAATTAAAACTTTTAATTAATTTATAATTATTATTTTTACTAGCAGGGAGGTAGAAAGAAAAACATAAGCGATAAAAAATAATCAAACGATATTTCTTATCAAAGAGAAAAAATGTCTTATAATGAAAGTGATCTTAAGGAAAATATGAACAGTGAATATATTGGACAAAGCTAAAATTGTAACGATAAATAACAAATTTTAAAAAAAAATTTAAATTATAATAATTTATATCTTTAAATTTTATAATAAACTTTTTATTAGCCAATAAAATGGGAAATTACAATAATGGGCAACCATTTGAAGACAATTAAAATAAAATTTATAATGTACGAGCTACAAATTCGAATGGAAAATCAATTAATTACAATAACAGCGGAAAAAACTTAAATTTAGAACTAAATAATTTTTAAAATAATTAAATTAACTTCGAAAATTTAAACCAATATAATACATAAGAATTCCAAAAATAATATTCTTAATAATCATAACAAGGAAATCCAAATATATCCTCTAGAAATGTCGGCTCGGTTAAAAATACCTCTAAATCTAGTAATTCTAATAATAATAAATAAAATCCATATTAAAAAAATAATATAGAACAAATAGCCAAAATTTATTCACAAAAAAGAAAACCTCTAAAATCTTAATAAAAAAAAAAAAATTCAATCACCAAAATTAATATGACTGAAACTACATCTCTTTCTAATTTTTCAAATAGTAAATAATTTAAATTATTCTATAAAATATTATAAATAAGTATTATTTTTATTTTTTAAAGTAAATAAAATAATTTATTTTTTATTAAATTTTTTAATATTTCAGATGAATATAAAAATGAAAGAGGTCCATTATAATAAAATTAGTATAACATTTAAAATATGTAACATTTACCGACTGTAGTAAATCCGAATTCAGATGATTAAATTTAATAAAAAATTAAATTTATAATGAAATAATAAGATATAGTAAAAAAAAAAATTGCTTTTGAATAAGAGTAATTACGTTAAATGCATATAAATTCAAATAAAAATTTATGATATTAATAGTAAAATAAATATAACATAATTGTATTCTGATCTTTGAAATTTTTTTAAATAAAACTATAAATAAAATTTTTACTATAGTGTGAAATTTTAACAAGTAAATTACTTTTTTTATATAGATTTATATTAAAATAACTTTCTTATAATATAAAATATATTCAAATTAAAATAAATTAATTTTTATAAATTTAATAAAACGTTATTAAATGTGGTATATATAATTCAGAATATATTTATTTCAATTTTTATATATTTACTAAATAGATAATATTTTCAATTAAATTATCTAATAGAATGATAAAATTAATCTATTTTTAGATTCTAAAAATAGATACATATAAAAATATAATTCAATACTAATTTATTTATAAATAGCTAAGTGTTTTTTTCTTTTCATTAAAATAGTGAAATGTGTAGATATACCTATTTCTTGATTTAATTAAAAATAATTAAAAATAAATGTTGCATTATTTGATAAAAGGCCATAATGAGTTAATTCTCAAAATAAAAATTAAAAAATAATTATCACAAACAAAAAATAAAAATTAAAATAACAAAAATCAAAAAAAATAAATAAACAAGAAAATAAATAAATAAAAAACTAAAAAAAAAAAAAAATGGGTTGCGGATCATCAAGTGACATTTAAGGTTACAAAAAACACGACAGATCATTATGGAGAGGAAAACTTTTAGTCGAGCTCAGAAAAGCCACCATAAAAAAAGACTTTTAAATCTTAGGAGCTATGGTAAAAAAAAATAATAAAAAAAAACCAAATTCATACCAATAAAAAAAAAAAAATATAAAAAAACATAGATTAAATAATAAATAATCAATCGATAACTAAATAAATTAAATAAAAATACTAAAAAAATTTTCTTATTATATATATATAAAAATATAAGTATATATTAATTTTTATATTTATTTAATTTGTGTATTTTTAGGACCCCTATGTGAAAATAACTTTCGGAAAATAAGAGAAAAAATCTACTACTTGTACTGATGGAGGATAATTTCCTACTTGGAAAAATGAGTCTTTTGATTTCACAAGAACAAGTGAAGAAGATGTAGTTTATATTTAAGTTTGGAACGAAGGTATTTTGAGCGATGATTTCATTGGAGAAGGAGGATTTTCCCTTACTAAAGTTAGAAAACGTAAAAAAAAAAAAAT
This sequence comes from Pseudocohnilembus persalinus, assembly GCA_001447515.1. Taxonomy (NCBI): domain Eukaryota; phylum Ciliophora; class Oligohymenophorea; order Philasterida; family Pseudocohnilembidae; genus Pseudocohnilembus; species Pseudocohnilembus persalinus. The sequence continues at coordinate 8,877 of LDAU01000171.1, read as the reverse complement.
TATAAAAAAATTAAATATTAAAAAAATATATAAAAAAAGTAAATAAAAGAAAATAAAAGAAAATATTTAAATTTAATCTCTATTTTTTATTGTCTTAAAAAATTTGAAAACAAAATTTTATTAAAAGTTTCATTTTTTGTGTTATTTAGTATAATTTTTAATTTTTAATTTATTTATTAAATTTCAGCTACTGTTGGAAAAATGGACACTGAATGTGAAATTTATGGAGATGGAGATTTTGTTGGTACTGTCAATTTTGAAATCGACTTTTTATTGGAAGAAGATTGCAAAGATCACCCCGAAGTCGTTGCTCCCGATACCACAGGAACTGTAATTATATTTTTATTCTATATTATTCTACCCTATATTTTTTATTCTAATAATAAAATAACCATATTATATATTAAATATATTTTAAAAAAAAATAATTTAACTTATATTAACAAAAATTAAAATTAGTGTGTTGTAAGACCTAAATCTGCAGTATTGTAAAATGATGAATCTGGGTGGTTTGGGACTATGTAAAAATTAATATAAATAAAAAAATTAAAATAATATTTAATTAATTTTTTTTATTTTTAGGAGCCCTATTTTAAATGTAAAATTGGGAGATGATTCTCAAGTTACTGCTGCCCATATAGAAGGAGGATTAAACCCAAAATGGAGTGTAAATATTAATATAAATACAAATTTAAAAAAAATCTAATAATTTTCATTATTTTAATTAACCTATTATATATTTTTCAGGACCAATTAGTTTTTACCAGAGACACAATCGCAAGAGATACTTTTATTGTAGAATGTTAAAATTTCAATGAATCCGGAGAAAATGATAAATTAGGAGTTGGATGGGCCTCTATTACTTCAATTTTACCCTTGAATTCTAAAGTAACAAAGGCAGTTACCCTTTACTACTAAGGAAAAATAGCTGGAAATGCCACCATTGAATTCGAATTTATTTCGGATCACCCCGAAGAATACGAATAAAACAAATAAAAATTATCAGCTCAGCCCGAGCCCGAACAAAAATAATAAGAACAATAACCTGAGTAATAATAATAACAATAATAATAGTAATAACCTCTATAATAACAACCTGTATAATAATAATAACCTATTTAATAATAATAACCTATTTAATAATAATAACCTTAAATTCAACCTTAAGTAGGAGGAATCGCTTAGGCTGCTATGTACTAAGGTCCCCCTTAATCTGGAAACCATTAATATAAATACCCTAATGGAGCCTTTTATGATGGTGAATGGTTCAATGGTATGAGACATGGAAAAGGTATACAAATATATATTTAATAAAATAATATAATAATTATATATTATCTTTAAAAAATAAAATTAATTTTAATATATTAATAACTATTTTATAAATTTTATTTATTTATTTTTTTAAAGAATTTTATATGTATTTTTATTTATTTTTTTTAAAAATTATTATAAATCTTTATAAGGTTTTTACAATATCTTTAATAACTCTTAATAGATATTTTAAAAATATTTTTAATAATAGGTAAATATATGTTCCAAACTGGAAGTGTTGTAATTTCTTATGATGGAGAATTTTAAATGGATAAATACCATGGATAAGGAAAATTAATTTAAGGAAACTTTTAATATGAAGGAGAATTTTAATAAGGTCTTAAACAAGGACAAGGAGTCGGAGTTTGGACTGGTTCCTTATAAAGATATAACGGTTCTTGGCTTAATAACACTTATCACGGAGAAGGTGAGTGGACTGATTAATAAGGACATACTAAAAAAATGCTCTTTGAATTTGGAAAACCAGTAAGAGTTTTGGAAGATGCCGTAATTAACTATACATAATATAAAAATATTTAATTATATTTTTTTTAATATTAAAATTTAATTTTAATTTTCTTAAAAAGTAAAACCCTTAATTGGCTCAAGCTTCTAGCTAATTCAAAAACTTTTTGACTACTTAAAGACCTTTAAATTAAAATTAAAGATTGAGTTCTGATAACGGATAATATTCTTTAACAATTACTGGAGCAGGAGAAATTAGATTATTTGAGGGAAGAGATATTATTTGGGAAATCGAAGATTTCGGAATTGAAGAAGACGACGATGAACTCGAAGAATTAGAAGATAAATAATAAGAAATTGATGAAGAAATGAGAAGAGTAAAAATTTAATGATTTCTATTTAAAATATATAAATTATTTATTCCAAAAAATTAAAAAAAATAGATTCAATAAGAAAAAAAGAAGGAAAGATAGGCCGAGATCAGAAGAAAGAAAAACGAGAAAAGAAAAAATAAAAAAGACAAAAACAGCCTCTTCCAAAAAGGAATTTTAGCCATTGGAAACATAGTTGGCAAAAACAAAGAAGAAGAAAAAGAAAGAAAAAAAAGAGAAAGAGAATAAAAATAAAGAGAACAAATCAGATAAAAAAAACTCAAACAATTGTAAAAATAAAGAAAAGAATTGTAAAAAGAAATTAAAGAAGAAGAATAAGAAGAATTCTCCCCTCCCTTTGCCCTTAAACTAAAAAATAACGGAGAATTAGTAGCTACTTATGGTAGAAAAAGAATTGAATATTGGTCCAGTTTCGGAGACGAAGGTCTTTTCATTGACGGAGTAAAAATTATTATATATAAAAATTATTAATTTATAAAAAAAAAAATTAATATATCTATAAATATATATAAACATATATAATTATCTATTTATTTATTCATAAAAAAAATATAATATACCTATATTTATAAAAATTTAATATATCTATATTTATAAAAAATTTAATATATATATATAGGTAATATTAATCTTATTATATATTTTTTTATTAGAAACCTAATGGAGTCAAATTAGTTGTTAGAGATAATGGGGATGTTTGTATAGTTGACCAAGATGGTATCGATTTAGCTATTTTAAATGAATGATAAATATATAAATAATTAATTATATAAAAGAAATTACAATTTTATAAATTATCAATAATAAATACTAATATAATATACTAAAAATTATTTTCATTAAAATCAATATAACAACTCTTTTTTTATTAAAATGAATATAAAAATAATTTTTATTATTTGCTTCATTTTTGAGCAGTTTCAGAAGACAAATTAATTTAAGACTTTTATTTAAATTTAAACTTTTACAATGTTTTTTGAACATCTAATTTATCAATTTAATTTTTATTTTAAAAAAATTTATTTTCTGCATTAATATAATTTTTGATATTAAAATTTGAAAACTAACTTTATTTTAACCCACTTTCAAATATTTATTTTTTAATAAAGCTATTTCGAAATTTATCACTGTATAATTCCTATTAGTCTTCTTAATTTTCATCTATATATTCATCATTATCTTCTAATAACTAACTTTTATTTTAATTATTTTATTCATAATTTTAATCTAATTTTTATGCCTTATTTTTAGAATAATTTTCTTTACTTTTTTCTAATATTGTATAATCAGAATCTAAATAATTTTATAAACTTTATTAAAACTATTTTTCTTAAATTTATTAACTTTTTTAGCTTAAATTTTTATTTTCAATTTCAAAATCAAACAAACTATTATTTTAATAAATTTATTAAATTTAAGAGTTTTCGCCGTTAAAATTTTTTGAATCATTAGAATCATTTTTAATTTTTAAATCCGTTTTTTTTTATAAAGATTAAAATTAATTATCTTTTTTTATCTAACTTTTACTAACTTTCTCTCTTTCACTTTCTAAATCGCATAAATCTAGAATATTTTAGTTACTCTGACAAATTTATAAACTCATGCTCTATTTTCTACTATTTTCATTTAATTTTTCTTAAAACTAAAGTTATTATTTATTTTTTTACAAATTTTGTTACTCCTTATTATTTTGTACATTTTTTATTTACTATCCCTATTTTTAGGATTATTATTATTATAATTACTACTTATCACATATTAAATTATTTTATTTTTAAAACTTATTAAAAAGACCTTATTCGTCTATAGTTTAAGATATATTAATTTTTCCTAATTCTAATTTTTAATTATTTTAATTCAAATTTTCATCATTATTAGCAAATGTTTCTCTTTTTTTACGTTATTATTTAAACTAAAAATCTGTTTATAACTTCATAATTTAATTTTTTTGCACATTAATTGTGCTATACTAATTATAATTTTTCTTTTGCAATTTATTAAGCTAAAATTTTTGACTTATCTTATTATTTGAATTATAATTTTTAATTAAATTATTACTTTTCAATTGCTAATTATAAAGTTTAAACTATTAATCATAATTTTCATCATTATATGAATTCTATTAATTTGTGTTAAAATTGGTATTATCCTAACCAAATCCAAAAACATCTTCAGTTTTAGATATATTTTTAAGCAAATTATCTTTACTAGTTTTTTATTATTATTTTTTTAACTATACCCCAGAAAAGTCCATTTATAACTAATATTCTTTATTACTTTAATATTTTTCTTTTTATAAATGTAGTTACAAATATTATTATGATTATTATTAATATTAATATTATGAATACTTTTTTTAATCATATTCTTAATCGGAATTCATTCTTATATAGTTACCATTTAAGGTAGAACTTCTTTATTTTTGAATTTACTTTGTTTATATTTAATTTTATCCTTAAATATTATGAAATTTTTAGTTTTAATTTACATTAAACTATTTTTCATATTACTTAAATTAGCCATTTTAATAACCAGGTTATTAATTTTAATCAGAAAAGTTGATAAAAGAAGGATTATTTCGCATTCTTCTACTCGTTAATGCAGAAATACTTCTTATTTTTTATTTATTTTCAACAATATTCTTCTTTTTATATTTCTCTAAATTTATTTATTTAATATCTTAATTTTAATCCATTAATTAGTTGCTATTTTGATTTTACTTTTAAATTTATTAATCTTTGTATTTTTCCAAAATTTATAGCAAATTGTCTTTTTTTATTTTTTTATCTTTAGTATCTAAATTCTTATTAGATTTATTTTAATTATTTTTTATTGTCTAATTTTATGATAAAAATTGTGGAGTCTTTGAAACTTAATTCGGACTTACACTCACATATTTTTTTTTCAAATTTTATATCTACTCAAAATCTAAAATATTATTAAATGATTTTTCAAAATTCAAATGTAATTTAGAATTTTTTTATTATTTATCTATATTATTTTATTACTAATTTTAATAATCTTAATTGTTATTGGGCAAGTAAAATGATCGATTTTATTATATTTTTTACTTTTAATTTGTATTTATGCTGAAATTATTATTAATATTATTTAATTTAATTTTTGCATTATAAGGGCTCTTACTCCTTAAACCTTGTATTTTTTTTTTAATGTTACTTCGATTTGATGTAATTTTATTATTCTTTTATTATAAATTATGTTAATAATCTTTTTAATACTAAATTTCTTTGCTTTTTTCAATATTTTTAATATTTTAATAAAAACTTTTTTCTGTTAATTCTGTATTCTATTCATTTTAAAATTAGAATTAATTATTTGATTATTTGGAAAAACCATTTTAATTGGTATTTTAAGGTGGTTATATTTAATTATTTTAATTTTTTAAAAAATGCTCGTATTATAATAACTCAGGTTTATTAGCTTCTCTTAAAATTCTATTTTTCCTCAAATTTTTATCAATTTACTTATTTTTTTATTATACTGTTTATTATATCATATTTTATTAAGTTTAATTTTGAATTTTAATTTTTTAATCAATTTGGCAAGCTCCTGATTAATTATTATTTAATTGCTTCTAATTTTCTCTAAATTCTATTTAAAAAATAAAATAAAAAAGCTTATATATAAATATAAAAAAAATTTTATATTAAAAATAAAAAATTTACATTTATCATTTGATTTTAAACCTTCATAAACTAAAGAGCTATAATCTCTATTTTTTCTAAAATTTTTTTTTATGTTTTAATTATTATTATTAGATTAATATTACACATTGTTTTTTTAATTATAATAATTATTTTGATTTAAAACTGAAGTATTAATATTTTAGTTTTATATTGTGTTATTATTTATTCCATTTTATTAAATTAATTATTTAAGCTTTTATTAGTTTTAATATAAATTTTATTTATTTTATTATTAATGTTATTATTTAAATGGTTATGTACTCTTATCTGATTCTGAATTATTCATTTCCAATTTATTTTTTATAATTATTTATTTATTTTTTCAGATAAAGTTAGAAAATATTGGATAATTAACAAATTTTAATAATTAAATTTTAGTTAAAAATAAAAATAATTAACTTTATTTATTACAATGGTTAAGTTATACCATAATTCAAATTAATTCTAACATGATTGTTATGAAATAGATTTTAATCAGAATAAAAATAATTTATCAGATCAATATTTAAACTAAATAATTACAATATATTATATATTTATAAGTCATTCAGTAATAAATTTTTAATCTTATTTTCTTTATTCAATACCTAATACCCCGCTTAAATATTTGAACTATAGTCCTTATTAAGGTCTATATCCTAAAATTATTTAAGCTTCTTTAACAAATTATATAGCCTCCGCATCGGTATGAATATTGTCAATTATAACTTTATATCTTTATAAATTTATTTAAATTTTAAAATGAATAAAAAAAATATCATATAGTAAATTTAAAAATAATAGAAATAATTAAAAAAATTGGTGACTTTTCTTACATTTCTTTGCCTAACATGCCTTCTTTTACTAAAATCGTTCCCATCACCCACGCCTCAGTTTTAGGGGTTCCATTAATTTTAGCTTAAGAAATTTTTAAAGGTTCTTCATCAAATGAAGGTGGACTTGGAAGTTCTTCAGGGCAATCTTCTCTCATTTCATCTAATATTAAATCATCCCAAATAAATGCGCCTGCTTCTTCATCCTATAGTAAAATAAAATTTTAATAAATATAAATAAAATTAAATTAATTAAAAAAAAAAACTAGAAATAAATTAACAAAAATTTAAATATTTTTTATTATTTTGTAAAAAGCCACAAATTTAATATAAATATACTGATATTTAATTATAGTTATTTTTTTTTTAAAATTTTAATAATTTTTAAAATTTATTTATGTAAAATATAATTATTTAAATTTATTTACCCTTTTATTTAGATAATCAGATTTCAAATTAAAAATATCATGTACAGTGTGTGGAACAGCTGCATGCTCCATTTAATTAGACACAACTGTTTTTTTTAGCCAGGGAGAAATCGCAATTGCGGGAACTCTTATACCAAGTCTGTTAAATTCAAATGGAGCTAAAAAAATTATAAAAAAAAATCATATATAGATATAATTAAAAATTGATCATTTATAATATATTTAAGTAAAAAATATAATAATATTTTATATTTTTTACAAGTTGGTTCATCTTAAGGGCTAGGGTTTGTTACATTTTAAGGCTTTTCGTAAAGAAAAAATATAATTATTTTAATTAATAATTAATAAAAAGATAGTTATATATTAAAATATTATTTTTTATCATTATTATTTACAGGAGTTACATGGTCGAAAAAACCTCCATGTTCGTCATAAACTACCAATAATAAAGTGTCTTTCCAATATTAAGACTATCTAAATTTTTCATAAATTTCTTTTAATAAATTTTCTCCACTTCTGACATCTTCCGATGGGTGTCTAGTTTTTATGAAAATGTTTTAATTAAGTGCAAAAAAAAAATCATATGTAGAGTAT
>LDAU01000285.1:1812-13205 GCA_001447515.1 Pseudocohnilembus persalinus | reverse complement strand
AAACACCAATCTTCATTTTTGGAACAATAAACAATTTAGTCGTCTTTATTTTATAGATCTCTCCAATACTTTATTTAAAATTGATAAATATAGATATAATAAATTTAAAATATGTAAAAAATATCTTATATAATATATTGTAATATTTGGTAAATGGAAGATAAAAATTTTTTATTTATCATTCGATCGAGTCTGGAAAGTTCTACTAACCATAATTTTAGCAAAATTTAATATAGTTAAATAAATTTTTTATTATTTAGTTTTCAATGGTCAAAAATTTTTAGGAAATAGAAATTTTTATAGTGTCATATTATATTAAATCTAAAATAATTTTTGTTAAAAATTATAATTTAAATATAAAAAATATTGCAAATAATATTCATATTTTTAAAAATACCATAGCTAATTAAATATAAATATTTTATTTTCATAATTATAATTTTGTAAAATATATTTATTTTTTTAAGTTATTTTTATATTTTGGATTAAAAATTATATTTTTGAGTATATAAAAGTAATTTTTATTTTACATATAATTTTCTTAAATTCATAAAAATATAGAAAAAATTTAAAAAAATACTTTTTAATAAATAATGGCCAATATTTAAAACATAGCAAAATAAAATTATAAATCCAAATCAAATAAATAATTATAATAAAAAAAAATTTAGTCAATTTTAAATTAATAATCCATTGAAAAATAAAGATATTAATTGTTTAAATTATATTGTAAACTCTTAAATACCTAATACTTATTATATAATTGATACTTTTAAATTCATATATAAAATTAAAGCTGCACATTATATTTGTATTTTATTATTCTTTATTATATTACACATAATGTAAATTGATAACTTAAAATATTTTAAATCGTGCTAATTATAAAAATTTGTAAATTCCAAAAAATTTTTGACCATTGAAATAATTAAATTATTTTGTTATTAAATAAGTTATACCAATATTTTAATCGAATTTTTTAATTGTTATCAAATTTAAAAGCGCAAAAATATAGAATTAAAATAATTCACTAATATATTTTTATAACAAAAATAGTTATAATATGGATACAGAAATTCTAGAAATTATATAATCTATAGAAATTAAAGGAACTTTATTGTAATTTCCGAAAATTTTTTCTAAAATTTGTAAAATCTCTTACCAAATACTTATGGCTTATAATGCATTTAAAATTATAATTAACTTATTAAATTGTTAAAGTAAATCTTATTTAAAAAATTATAATTTTACTTTTTTATTTGTTAATATTTTTTTATGATTTAATTATTTAAATGCAATTTGATAGTTTAATAATCAAATAGGATAAAAAAAAAATCTATTAACAAGAATAATTCTGTGTATTTTAATAATTTATAATCAAATTACATTATTTAATTATCAAAATGTAAATTAGTAATTTAACTTAATAAATTTACTATTGAATAAGTTATAAGTTTAATAAGATAAATTGCAATTTATAAAATAGCATTCTGAAATCAAATTTCATTAATTTTAAATGAAGAAATAATTATTGAGAAAAAACAAAAAATCAATTGTTATAATTAAATTTGAATAATAGACAATATTAGAAATTTCTAAAATGGGAAAATAAATCTAAAATTCAGAATTCTGAATTCGTAAAACAACTATATTAAAAAAGATGACATAATTCCGTGAATTTATTATAGTTTTACACTAAAATAAAGTTTACTGATAAATCTAATCTTTAAAAATTCAATAAAGTTTTTATAATTTCTAGAAAAAATGGTCGAATTTCTATAAAATCCAGACTTTCAATTATTTTTATTGGTGGTCGTGTACTAATATTAAAATCATATTAATTTAATGTAATAATTATATTTTTTTCTTCATAAAAAATAATAAGATATAATTAAATTAAATAAAAATTTAATAACATATTAAAAAATATTTATGCCACCTAATTTAATTAACTGTATAATTTTATCCCTTTAACTTTAGACAGGGATATTTCAATGAAACTTCATAAAAATAATAAAAAACTTTTTCTTCTTTAATTTAATAAAAATAAAAAAAATTAGTTTAATTTTAAGTATAGTAACTATAAACAGAAAATATCTTAAAATTAAGATCAAATTTTTTTCCCCTCAAAATATATGTGTATTAATTAATATTTTAGTTATTATTAAATAGAAAATAATATACAATAAATTTATTTTTACTTAATTTTTTATTTATTTTTAATGATTTGATGATATTTTGAAAATAATCTTTATATATAATTTACAGTTGATTTTGGGAATATTGGAACATAACCACCGTTGCAAACTCCATTTTCTGGACACTTTTCGCATTTACTTTATTTACCTTAAATAAGATATCTATTTGACTCACACACCTAAAACTAACTTGTTTTACTATCTATCTAATATTCATTATCAGCATAATTAATAAAAAAAGGTTTATTTTTTAATATATATCCTTAATTATTATTAACATCTATTATTTATTCTTTTAAAGTTTACTCAAATTACTTTTCATAACTACCTAAAAATCTAAAAGCATAACCGATATCAGCTTTGCAATTTTCTACCAAAATATTATTTATTTCTATCAAAAAATTGGAATCAGGGGGAAAATTTATAAGAGCTCCTCCTCCACTTGAAGCTGATGAATTTCTAAATTCTAAATTTGTTAGATAAATTGAGAATAATACATTGTAATTTTTTTTATATTGTTTTTCATAATAAATACTTCCACCTTAGCTTATTGTATACCAGTCATTTTTCTCATAAATACTCATATTTTCGATAAATTTTGATTTATTATCTTCAAATAAAGAATCATTTATTTTAGTAGTAGTTACTTAATATAAATAAAGTGCTCCTCCTTTGAGATAACTGTAACAATTTTTAAATGTACTGTTATTTATTTCCAGGTATTCTGCTGTATTTATATAAATTCCACCACCATATTGTTCGTTTTATATTTCTTATTAAATGACTTTTAAATTATTAAATGTAGAGTCGTTTATATATATGTTATCAACTTTGTATAGGTATGCACCCCCACCATTTTATTACGCCATTGAATTTTAAATAAAACTACTAGTAAAGTAAAAATCTTAAATATCCGTCGCATATATTAATCCTCCAACATCAGGATAATTCTGATACAAAATATCGTCTTTATATTAACAAAACACACAATTATTAAAGGAAAGCAGTTCTTGTTCATCTACAGTTATGGTGTTAACATATAAATCATTGTAATTTTCTAGAAAAGTAGTATTATCAAAATAAACTTGCAAATTATAATACATTTATACGCCCGATGACTAATATAATGCCTAGTTTTTCAATATTTATGAATCTTTTATATAAATTTATTCATTATTATAAACCATATAAAGTCCCCCGATATTTTAAGCTGTATTATTTACAATCTAAATATTTTATAAATTTAAGTACATTGAATCAGTGATCATAATTCCAGCTATTTGATAATTAGACCAATTATTTCTGACTTTTACGTTATTTATGGAAACGTTATACAATTAATCGAAAATTATTCCTGCACCTGAGTGCTCAGATTAATTATCTTCAAAAAGTAATTGTTAAATAACAGTATTTTAAATATCAAATAAGTATCCTCCTGCTCCAAGTTAAGCCTAATTACTCTATGAAGTGATATTTATTATTTATACATTATTAAATGATGATAAGTAAAATCCACCTCCAGCTTTATTTTAACAAATATTATTTATCAGTGTTATGTTTTGAAGTACACCTAACAATATTTATAATTATTGCATAATTTTTTATTAAATATTGATTATTTTCATATTTTATAAGAAAGTATTATATTATAAATATTTTTATAATAATGTAATATTTATTACTGTTATCAATAAATTCCATATACAATCCTGCCCCCCAATTTTATGCTAAATTTTGCTAATTTATAACATTATTCATTTAAATGTAAGATACTCCTTCAAAAAATATGCCTGCTCCAAATTGTGCATGATTTTAAAAACAAGTTACATTATTTAGAGTTATGTTATAGGAACTAATAAATGCAATTCCTGAACCATAGGAATTAGCCGTGTTATTTTAAATTACACAATCACTCACTGTAACATTTTTCGACTACTCAAAAGATAGTGCTGATCTATCAATAGCTTAAGAATCTTTAATATTACAATTTTTCACAACAACATATTAACTATTATTTATATTTAAACTTCCTTTTTTAGTATCTGTTAAAACATTCACTATATTAATATTATATATATATAAATTATCTACTCCCCAAAAACTAACTCCTATTTATAATAAATTTAATAATTATTTGTTCATTAAATATAGTTAAATAATATTTCATACCCCCTATTATGTATGCATGAGCATTTTCTACACGAATTGAATTTACATTTATATAAGAGCTATAATACACTGATATAGCACCAGAATTATGAGCATATCCATCTATAATAGTAACATTTTAAATACTACTTTATTCCATTTAAAGAAAAGCTAAACCACCTGAATTGGTAGCTTTATTACCTTTATATTATTCATTTCTTACATATATATGAGATGATTTTCTAATTAAACAACCACCTTAATATAAAAATTATTAATAATTTTAATATAACATATAAAAACTTGCAATTTTTATTATTATTAACTATATATATTATATTTTTTAAATAATTATATATATAACATATTTTGTTAAAAGGTGGTCCTAAAATGTATGAACAAACTTGTCACTTATAATCTAAAAAAAGTAGGGTTTACGACAGTGATTAAAATACTATCAAGGTAGCTTAACTCAGCAAATCCCAACTAAAAAATATAATATTTGTTTGCCTTTGTTTTTTAAGAGGCAAAAAAAAAAAATAAGATTTAAAATTGCTTAAATTTTTAAATTTTTATTTTTATTCAATTTAAAATTCTATTTATTTTTTTTATTGGGTAATTTTTGCCTTTTTTTTTGTATTTGAATCACTGTTTTGCGACAGAGACATAGTCTTTTTCGCAAAATCTAAAAAGAATTTAAAAATAGATAATAGACTTTTTTATTATTTAATTTGTAGTAATATTATATGCATAAAGGTTAAAAAATATTTATAAAAGAAATATATTTTAATTTTAAAAATTAATTAAATTTTTTCATAAAAAAAAAAAAAACTTATTTTATTAGAATTAATGTTTTTATAATAAAATATTAGAGATTTTCCCCAATTTCTTTTGGCTTTTCATATATCTAAGTAGTTTATTGTATAATTATAGTATTAATATTAATTTTTAACATAAACAATTTTTTTTTAAATTTATAATATAAAATTTTTTTTTTTTTAATTATATTTTCATAAAGATGGCTACCCCTACCCCCCTTCTTGTTCATAAAACGATAGTGGTTCATGTCTATTCCTCATATAGAAGGAGGAGATCGAAAAACAAAATTGATTTTTGACCATATTGTTTTCGTAATAACATCTTGTATACCTTTATTAAAAAAATATATTTTTATATATCAATATATATAAAATGTAATGTTCTTTAATTTTTAGAAATTTTTCGAATTTGCGATTAACAAATTAAAAATACTAAAAAAAAGGTAGTATTTTGAGCTTTTTCATAACATATTTTATTATTACACCAATAAATATTTTATTTATATAATTATTATTCATAGGCATTCGTTTATTTTACATAAAGAATAATTATAGAGAAAGAACAACAAAAAAATTATTATAATTAAATTTGAACTCTAAAATGAAAAATAACTCTAAAATTAAGAATTTGGAAAACAATTATAAAAAAATATTATTTTTTATAATAATTAATCTATTTTGGCCCAAAATATTTTATTAAATATGATTGAAGCCAACCTGAGCTGGTTTTTAGCTCAGTTTAAGTCCTATAGTAAATATAAATGGTATTTAATAGGGCTTAATTTGTCTAAGAAATATATAATTTGGTATAATCAGGACAAATTAACTAAATACGTTACTTATTTTTATATAAAAATTTACCACCATAGATATATAAGACTGAATCATAGCAATCATTATCAACATATTAATTATACTAAACCAGAAATTCTTAAGAATTTTATATAAAGAGTCCTCCTCCTCCCAGCCCAGTGCAATAATTATCGTAAAAGTAATTATATTACACTATACACTCGGTACATTTTTAATAATAATTAATATATAAGCTAGAACCTCTTTGTCCCGTATTATGAGCAAAATAATTTCCATTAATATCTATATCTGATTATAATATATTTGAAGCTGCATTAGTGTAAAATCCTCCTCCATCACTGGATGCAATATTAAGTGTAAAATTTGAATTTTTTAAAATACTTATATTCGAATTTTAAACATAAACACCGCCTCCTTTACCAGCTGTATTATTATAAAATAAATTTTCGTTTAATTCTACTTAATTGACTTGGTATGAATATACAGCTCCTCCAAATTGTATACATTTATGATCCATAAATTAACTATTTTCTATTAATACAAAATTTATCTTTTACATAAACAAAGCGCCTCCATTAGAATTTACTGCCTATTCTAGATAATTTTCAGTAAAATTAGATTATCTTATAGTAACTAATTATCCTTCTGTTATATATAATGCCTTTAAAATACGTAATATTATTATTTTTAAATTTAAATATTTCAACTATTTTATTATATAAATATATATTTTTAAAATATTAACGTAATAATCCTGTCTTTACTACAACCATTACACTTTTTTTAAATTATTACGCTTTTGAATTTATTTGGCCAAAATATATAATTTCTCGCGAATTTTTTTATTTTTAAAAATAATGACTAAAAAATAAAATAAAATTTAAAGTTTTTATAATAAAAATAATTAATAATTAAGTTTTATGAAATTAAAGTAAGATTTTTTTTTTTTGTTATTTTATAAAATATTGATTTAAGATTTAATTAACTAGAGTTATATAATAAATTCTAATGAAAAAGTATGATATCTTTTTTGTTATTTATTTAATATTATAAAAATTAATTTTCTAGTTACTATCTCACCATCTTTTAAATTAATTGATTAATTAATGAAAAAAGAGTACAAATATTATTCTATGCAATCTTGTAAGATAAATTTTTTTAAATAATTTTATAGTTTTTAACTTTAAAAAATAAAAATATTTCTTTTGCTATACAATATAAGTAGGTAGAATGTTGGACAATAATTTTATTCACATTTACAATTATGTTATATTTTTATAAAATCTTATCACAATATAATTTATTAAAAATGTTTTAAACTTCATATAAACTAACATTCAACCATAATTATGTAATTTTTATTTACAAGTTATTTTATATTCATTTAAATTATATATATATAACATATTTATTTATTTAATTACCCCTCCTAGAAAGAATGAATAATTTTTTATAAACACACTATTTTCAATTAACAAATTATCAAATTCACTAATTTATAATGCTCCACCAAATTATACTGAATTTAAATATGAATTTCCACTAAAATTACTAAATTAAATAACAACAGAATTAACATTATTTACCAATATATTAAACTAATTATTTAGAAATGTTAACTTATTTAAATTTAATGAATTTGAACTTAGAATTTAATTAATTCCTATAGATTCAGATAACTATATCTAATTAATTTTTATGTCATTGAAATTTGATATATAGAAATTCTTTAATTGCAATAAAATAATATTTTCTAAAGTATTAGAAACTAAACCATAATCAATCACATTATCTTAAACAAATAAGGTTGAAATTTCTAGATCAAATTATTAGTCACAATGTTAAAAATCTAGGTGTAGGATTTACAATTAGCACTATTCATAATCTACATTTTCTTTAAATAATAACATGTATATTGAAATTTTATTATTTAAACTTGTTATTGAATCACATTATTCATTTTCTATTATGAACTTATCTAAATTATTTTAATATGTAACATTGCTAAAGTTACTATTGTTTTCTAAATTATCAAGGTCATATTAGGTACAGGGAATTATTATATTATAATTGTCATCTGAATATTCACAGATTGAATATTGTATAATATAAATCAAAAATGCTAATAATATTTATGTCATATTTCTTTGTCCTGATTTAATTTTTAATTGTTTTATTTTATTTTCATTTTGCACTATTTAATTTTAATTACTATATTCCATAAAAAACAGATATAGAAAATACTGATATTCTATAAAAATATAGGAAAAATTTAAAATTAAAAATTTAAAATTCAACATAAATTACAATTTAATAGTATATTTTCATAATTTCATTTTTAATATTGGGATAGATTATCAAAAAGTGTAAATAAAATTTTTGTTATATAATTAATTTATGGGATTATATATATTTCACGAAACGTAGGAAATCTAAATATGTATAATTACCCTTTTAGGCTTATAAAATTAAGAACAATATATAAGAAATAAAATATTTTTGCTATTATTTTCTGAAATACAAAAAAATTTGGTTTAAGAAGCGGGAGTATATACTATTAGCTTTTGTATAATAAGTTACATTATAGAAGATACAAAAAATTGTAATTTTAATTAAAATATTATAAATTTTAACTAAAACTATTAATTAAAAATATAAATTTATAATACAAGTATAAACTGTTTTGTTTATTGAAAAGTTATATTAATCGTAGCTATGACAAATTTATAGGCTTTGAATTAGATAGATAATTATTTTTGTAACATATGTAAAAGTTTTAATTATTTATCTAAAGAAGTTTATGTGGTTAATTTTAAAATGAAATACCAATTTGGTGTAAAATATAATATTTTGTAGCTCATAAATATATTTAATTCATTATAATATTGAATATATGTGTGTAAAAATGTAGGCCCTATCTACCCATAAAATAATATTTTTTTCTTAAATTTACTTATGCTCCTAAATAATGGATTTATTTGATTTAAAAAATATAAAAGTAAACCATTTTTTGTGTCTCATATATTTTTCATAATATTCTATATTGAAAACATTAATTTAAAGGCAAATGATTCAATAAAATTTAATTTTAATAGACTTTTATATATCTTAAAAAGATCATAAGTATTTAATAAAAATAAATTAAAACAGTATTACATACTATTACTAACTTATATATTTTATATTTTACCTTTTTTATTTTATAAATCTTTTTATTATTTTAATTTACTTTAATTGGTATATATTTTAAAAAATATATTACAGTTAAATAAAAAATATATTCTATTGTACTAAAAAATCTTCATATAAATAATTAAATTAAATTTAATGAAAAATTATAGTAAATATATTTATTTTTAAATAAATCAATTATAGGCACATCATTTATAGAGTTTTTATACATTAAATTAAGAAATTTTAATATTATTAATTATCTTTATTTATTATATATTTTTTATTTTTAATTTATTGGAGTTATTTTATTTAATTAATTCTTATATTATCTATTTTATGCTCATTAATTATTTGCCTATATTTTAAATTAAGACATTAAACTAGGTTATAAAATTTTTTTATCGGAAATTTACTATCCATCAATAATACATTTTGCAGATATTTATCTTTATGATAAACTTCTCTAACTTACATTCTTTTATAATTTATTTTTTATTAAACCTTCTGAAAATTAACTACATTAATAAGATTATTAATCTTATTGAATTGAATTCACAAAGTAATTATTTAAAGTGACGGTAATTTCTTTATTAAAATTCTAATTAAATATAAAAGTTAAAAAATATATAATTTAAAATAATAAATAAAAAATATATTAACCTTGTATAAGTATTATTCAAAAGAAATAGATGGTTATTCGTATGCACTTTTAGTATCTCTTATGCTACTAATTTTTTGTAATTTTGAATTTTTTTCTATTCTTTTATCTTTATAAAAATTACTAAATATGATTTTTATATTTTTCCATTAATATCTCCCTTTTTATGATATATAAACTTATTTACATAAGAAAACAAAAAATTTTTATAAAATTTTTATATTTTGAAACTTTTTTAATGCTTTTATGAGGTAGTACTAGACAACTTTGTATTAATCTTCAATTACTAAAGCAAAAAATTAAACAAAGAAATATAAATTCACTATTATCAGACAAATGAATAAAAGTATAAATTATATTTTATGACTTTGATATTAGAAAATTTGCATTGACTATAGCAAAACCATATTTATAGCTTAAATAGAACTTGATAAACATGCAAGATTATTTAATTTTATATTAACAAATGGTTGTAAATGATCTATTATTATTTTGTATAAATATATTATTGTAACTGAACTTAGTACTTTTATTATCTAAGAATCATCGCTATAAAATGAAAATTACAGTACTACAAGTATAAATTTCTAAATAAAAAAATTTATTATTTAAGTTAATAATTGTAATTCAAATAAAATAATTTAAATTAATTAAAAAAATTTCTAAACATACTTATAATTAAAAAACTATAAATTAATATATATGAAAATTTTACAACAATAATAATAATGAATTCCCAAAAGTATTTTTCATTTTTATATTCAGAATACAATATTCCATATACTTTGATAAATTATAAATTATCTAAGCATTATTTATCTTTCATTTTTTTAATTTATCTAAGAATTAAACCTGGAATTATAAACTATAAGATTATGATAGCAGAAATATTTATAGGTAAAATTACTGTTTTATAAAAATCAGAATCACATTAAATGCTAGGATCTCCCATAGCATACCTTTTATCAAGAATCTATTTTAATTAAATATTTATTTATTGTCTGTATAAGGTGAAATTTAAACATAAAAAAATGTATTATTACTTTTTAGCAAAATAAATACTCTAGTGAAAACTGCAAAAGACCTTAAAATAAAAAAATTGTAAATTTAGATATTTATATAGAATCTTAAAATTAAAATAAAATAAAAGTTGTAGATTTTTATAAAAAAAATATTCATTAAATTATATAAATTAAATTGGCGTCATAAAATATTGATTTTTTACTTGGTAAAGTTAGTAAAAAATAGCATATAAAGGAACATTTTACTATACAATAGTATTAATCCTTAGTTCTGATAATTTTTTTATACTTTAATGTTATCACTAGCAATTAAAGTGAAATTAAAACAGAAAAACTAATGATGAATCCATAAAGTTATACCAAATATGAATATCTTTCAAGTAAAGATTCATCTTTTATTTTCCATAAACATGAGACACTAGTACTAAATATTTAATTTGGATACCCTTTAATTTGTTTAAAATTTAATTATTTACTTGCTTAGTTTATTTTATATTGAAAATTTTAAAATTTATAAAATTACCAATTATTCGTATGCTGTTAATTGCAGATTCTGGGAAAC
>LDAU01000036.1:0-21508 GCA_001447515.1 Pseudocohnilembus persalinus | reverse complement strand
TTTTACTATAATATAAAATTAATTAAATATAAAATATAGGTAAGGGGATGGGAGGGGAGGGGATGAGATGGGATGTAAGTTACATATATATGTGTATTTACAAATATATTTTATAAAATATAATTTTAAATTTAAATTTAATCTCAGTATAATTAATTCTGCTAGAAAATTTTAATGAATGAAAATAGACTGATCTATTTTTGAAAAATGATTATTATATAGCTTTTAAACAACATTTAACTTCTTAATTCCATAAATATAGAATTAAAAATGTATTTATTAGATTAAAATTTTTAAAAAATTAATTTTAGGAAATATTAAAAAAATACTAAAGTAGAATTTGTTTACAATTTATTTGAAATTCTATATAAATATTATATATATAAAATATTATCCCCCACTTACTATATATAAGCAAATTACCCATTGTTATATATAAAGTAGACATTAATTTCTCATATTTGTTTGCATTGTGAGTAATTAAGTCACAATAATTTTATTTTTAAAATTGACTTTAAATATTTTTTATGTAAAAAATACCCACCTTTAACATAACTAATCTGCCATTAGAAATATTTGGCATATACTAATCTTGAAGTTAGCCGTTATTTGGTAATCTTCATTCAATTTTTTAAAATTTATTTTTATCTTTTACCATATTTCATTCAATCTAACAATTACTCTCACCAATAAATATAAAAAATATACTATTATATTTTAAAATAACAATATAATATATTTTTATGTAAAAAAACAATAATACTTACGATAAATATGTTTTCTCAATAAAAAATAATATTTTAAGTGTTGAAATGATATAAGATCAAAAAAGTTTATTTTCTTAAAAAAAATGAATTATATCAATTAAAAATGATTTAAAAGCTAAAATTACATTAAAGTTTAAATATTGATAAAAATGAAAAAAAAATAATTTTCGTACCAAAAAAACGGTTTTTGGTCGAAAAATTTTTAAAATGGGAAAAAATAAATTTGTACCAAAAAAACGGAAAAAAAAAAAAATTGTACCAAAAAAACGGACTTTTTGAAAATTTGTACCAAGAATTTTTAAAAATTTTGTACCAAAAAAACGCTCGCCTTTATTTATTTATTTATTTATTTATATATTTAAAATTAAAATATTATATATTTTCGTCAAAAAAAATAATATATAAATAATAAAAAATTTCATGTGTTTTATCTAAATTTATAACAAAAATTGTGTTTAATTTATTAATTTAATCTAAATACAGTTTTTTTTATATTTATCTCACAATTATTTTTATATTTAATTATTTTATTAATAAATAATAAATCTTGTAAATATAAAAGCAACCTAACAAAATTTTATTATAAATATATGTAAGTTATTTTTATTTATATAATAAAATACAAAATACAAAAGTTATTTATGATCTTACCACTATTAAATAAAATTAAAGTATCAGTGTTTTATTTTTGATTTTAGAAAATAAATGAATTAATTAAATAAATAATTATTTAATAATTAGATTAAAATCTAAATAAAAAAATAAAATTAGAGGATAAATTTATCTTTATATAAATAAAGAAAAAGAGTTTCATATATCATAATACTATTTAATTTTAAATTTAATTAAATTTAAGGTTTTATATGGTTTCATCTATTTTAAGTATTATTTTTAAAAGAAGTTATTATTTAAAAGCCATCATAATTCTGTCGTATACTTAAATTTTTATAACATAATATTTAAATAAAAAAATTGCAATACTAAATGTTTTTGTCTATAAAGATTTAACTTTTTTAATTTGTTTTTTATTATAATTATAATATGTACATTTAAAACTATTTATTTTATTTATTTCTAAATAAAGATAAAAAATCTTAATATTTGGTATTTATAAATAATAAATATAATTTAATTAATGATAAAATATTTTATTACAATTTGAAAATTATAATAAATTTAAATAATTTTCTAATTGATTTTAACATAATACAAGTAAATGAAAAAGCAAAAACAAAATAATTTCAAAATAAAAATAAATAAAAAAAAAAATACTATAGAACAAATATGATCAAATTAACAAATAAATTGATTGTTTTAATTTTAATAAATATAATAGTAATTCAAACGTAAATAATATCAAACTTAAACTTAGAAAATCTCCAAGATCTACCTTATTAAGAACTTATTTCTTTTTTTATAGAAAATAATATACAATACACTACTGAAAATTAAATTAAAAGTCAGAATTGCCAAAAATTCTAATTAAAATAATAAAAATTTAATGAAATATCTATAATATGCAGTCACCATACATCAAAATCTTTTCCTAATAATGATTTAATCGATTGGAAAATTGATAAGTAAAACGTATAATAAAGAGAATCTTAGCTAAATTAAAATTTATATATTCAGAATTTTAACTATCTTACAAATAACATTATAAAAGAAAGCAAAATAAATTTTGAAAAATAACAAAGAAGAAGATTAACACCATTTGATAATTCAGCTACCAATTACTTCATATCTTGCACGAATTCGATAGCCTCTATTTCAGATTTGCCTAATGAAGCTTAAGCTTTAACTTCTAAAAACTTCTAAACCAGTAATTAATATATTAAAAATAATTAACAAAAACAAAACTATAATTAATACCATATAATTCAGTAATTAAACTAAACATCTTAATTTTTAATAATAAATATAAAAAAAAATGGTATTTTAAAAAATATTAATAATCTCTTTTTTAAATAATATTATAAAGATAAATAATCAATAAAAAGTATCTTAAATTTTAAAATTGATAAATTAAAAAAAGGTTATTAAGATTAAAGCTTTAATTATTGTAATAAAATATTTTAAAATAAGTTTGTTGTAATAAATTAATATATTTTTTTACTAATTCTAAAATCAAATAAAAAAGAAAAAAAATTATTAAATCTGGATAATCTTATTAATTAATTAATTATTTTTTTAAAAAATTTATACCTTTTATTTAATTTTTACGGAGAAGTATTTATAATCACCGTTAAAGTTTATTTTAAAAATAATTTAATTGTAATTATATAATAAATAGAAAAGTATTTTCAAACATTAACATATTTTGGAAAATATTAATTTTTATAAAAAAATTGGAAATTGTTTTAAAGTACTTGAATTTAGTTTAAATTTGATAATTTTATATTTTATATTTTCTAATATTAAATCAAAAATCATAAAAATAAAATATTAAAAAATTAGAATTAATACTTTAAAAAACCTACTTTTTATTAAAAGACCTTATAAAATTTATTATTTTTAAATTAATATTTATGCATTTATTTTCTTTATTAACTAATAAATCGATTTTAGATAATCCACTCTATAGAATCATTTATATTTTAAAAATATATTATTACTGTTTTTATCTTATTTAATATATTTTTTCTATGAATAACAAAATTTTGTCTTAAATAAGACAATTATTTAATTTATCCTAATTTAGTAAAAATATAAACAATTTAACCTATTAAAAATTATAAAAATTTTTAATATATAATATTTAAAATATTGCTTCTTAAAAATAATTTATTCACATATTATTTAAATTATAATTTATAATTTCGTAAACGAGGCTTTATATAATATATATTTCTAAAAAATAATTTATATAAAAATTTTAAAATTTAAGGATCATCAACATCTCTTACTAAAACATATCCTTCTGGATGTACAGGAATTGATAATAATATCATAAATATATATTTAGTTACCGAAGGCACCTAAAGTACTTAATGTTAGGACCTATCTATATCATTTTATAACTCTTGTACCACTTATTCTCCTAGTATTCACATAAACCCTTTATATGTAACAGGTATAATATTAATAAATTTACAGCTTTTTATTTTACTTTTAATCGATAAATATAAAATTATAATATATAAATAATAAAAATTAATAATAAAATAATAAGGATAAAAATAGTTTTTCCTAATATAATTATAAATTATAATTCTAAACGGCTAAAACATTAAATTAAAGTAGTTCTGGCGTATAAAAAATTATCTAACAATTTGATTAATAAATTGTTTAAAAATAATAATATGGATATTTAAATATAAATATGAATTTAATAAATCTATTTATAATATAAATATTAATTAAATAAACTTATAATATTTTTAACAGATGCTACGAATTACCAAATCGGAGGAATTTAGATACAAACAGGGATTTTTTCTTTGAGCACACTTTCTTCTAACGCAGTTTCAGTTAACAGTATAAAAATAACCGGTTCAAATTCGGCTTTGACCATAACAACTGCAAATTCATTTAGTTTATATAACTGTAGCCTTTATTAACTCTATATTTCGGCTAATAATTTTATTTAATTAAATTCTTTGACAAATATATATATAAATGATATAATTATTGATGGTGGGTCTTATAATAGAGTTTTTCTATTTTAATAATCGACAGCCGTTGCATCAGTTATTTTAGACACTTTAACTATTTAAAATGATGCGTCAATTGAAAGTAATACGAAATATTATTTTAAAATATTTATATTTTTTTTTATTTTTAAAATTAGGTACATTTTAGCTAAATTAAGGAAAAGACACTACATTAGATTTTTCTAACTTAATTTTAAAAGATTTGACTAACCTCGGGTTTAACATATTTCTAAATAGTTAGGAATATGGAAAACTAACCTTTAACTAAATTAATATAAATAACTGTATCATAAATTGTAAATGATAAATAAAATATTTATTTTTTTAAATTGTCAAATATAGAATCATTAAAATTAATTAAATAAATTAATGATAATAAAGAAAGCTTCATTAAAGGATATTCTACAACACAACCAACTAAATTAACTAATTGTTATATAAATCATAGTAAGCTGGATATACTTATACTTGTAAGTCTATTTGGCTTGACAAATATAGGAATTGAGATAGACCAGATTGAAATATATAACACCAGTCTAAGTAAATTAATTAAACGGATTGAATTATAAAAATTTATCTAAATGCTCAATAAAATAAATACAACAAAATTATCATTCAAATTTTTATAAATAAAATAAATAAATCTATTTATATTTTAGGTGCAATACTAATCTCTACTTCGTCATAATTTAATTATTTAAAAAATTTTGTAATACAAGACTCTTAAATTAGTGGTAAAACCTTTATTATAGATGCAGGATAAGGTTAAATAATTAATGGAATTGTTACAAATGTAAGTACAGGTATATTTGCAGATGTCACTAGCAAAGCTACTATTTAAATTCAAGATGTTAAATTCATAGATATAATATGCACAAGTACAAGTAATTTAATTTTATTATATTTTAAATATATGTAAAACTTATTTAAATTGCACTTAATTATTTATTTTATCTAAAATCTTAAAAATATAATTTAACTTTAAAAATAGATTTTTTAATGTTCTACTCTGATTCTATAATAATTGAAAACACATAAATCACTGGCTTAACTGGAACTACTAGTAATGTTTTTTGGATAAAATACACACCAATTTTTACTCTTACTAATGTTTTAATTGAGGATGTTAATTCTCCTACTGGTATTATACTTAGCATTTCTTTATTTTTAAATTTAATAAATATACATTATTTTTTATTTTTTATTTTTTATTAATTGAAGCTTCCCTATTTTACTTAACTGAAATAGTAAATTTTAATTTATCCGGATCAACTATTTCAAATATTATATCAACTCAAAATTTTTATTTCTCTGATAAGCAAATTTTAAACTCAGTCATAATTTCTAATAATCAAATTTCTGACCTTACAGTTAAAGGAAAAGGTAAATAAATTACAATATATTAATTTTATAAACAAAATTGAATTATAAAATTATAATTTTTTATATTTTTAGGAGGATTCATGTATTTCGAAAAAGCTGCTTAAATAACTTTGTAAAACAACTAATTTTCTATGATAAAATCAACAATAAATGGCGCAGTTTTTTATATATAAACAACTACTAAATCTATCACATCTACAAATGATTCTTATATAAATGTTTAAGGATAATCAGGTATAAATATAAAAATATAAATATTAATAAATAGAAAAATTAAAAAATATTATATCATTTTTATCCTAATCTAAAAAAAAGGGAATATTTTTTACATCGAAAAATTAAGCAACAGTATTACAATATAGCAAGCCACAGTAAATTAGAGTACTGCATCTACTTTTGGTATAATAATATAAACAAATATATATCACTTTATAATATTATATATATATATCTAGTATCAAACTTTTATTATATAATATAGGGTACTTTTTATATCTTGTATCTGGAGCGGCAAACTTAATTATAGATATATAAGGCTCAACTTTCTCCGAAAATTAATCAGAATAAGGTTATTATTTAATTCAAATATTTTTTTAAAAAATATTAAAAAAATAAATGAATAATTTAATTTAATTTAAAAAAATAATTCTAAAAATTTAATATTAACTTTAATTAAATATAATAACCGATTTAAATTAAAAAGGTGGTCTTTACGCTTCAATGTCGGCCTTCAATAATGCAAAAGTAATTTCAGCAAGTAATTAAATCCTAGATAATTCATGCTATACTGGCTGTGGTTTCTACATAGCAGGTGCAGATTTTACTAGTAATAACGATATTTATTCAGAGAATGCAGTAACAAATTTAGGAGGTGCAATTTACTTAACTAACACAAAAATTGTTTCTTTTACAGATTTAACTATAAATGAAAATTCTGGTAAAGAAGCCACAGGAATATATATTAAAGGATCTAATTCAGTCAGTATGATTAATATTTAATCTTTTGAAAATTAATCCAGCGACGGATCTATATTATATATTGAAACAGTTATTTTCTCACTAACTGATTCAAACTTTATTAAAAATAATGCAAATTAAGGTAATTTTATTATATATAAATTTGTTTTTATTTTTTAACTTATGGCATATTTTTAAAAGCTTCGGGGGTATAAGTCATCAATGCTAAAACTGCAACTGTAAAGGACTGTATATTTGTAGGTAATTACTTTTTAAAAAATAATTATTGATTCATTAAATATATTATAATTTCTAATTAATAGAAAACAAAGGCTACTAATCTCCTATTATAATGAAATCCAATACTTTAAATACGTTTTATACGATTGAAAAACTTGAATTTACAGGAAACTAAATCGAAGAATCGGCCTCTGGAATTCAATTAAAAGATATATATTTTTTTACAATAAAAGATATAACTTTCGTCAATTAAATTAATAACGGAAAATCTGCAGCAATTTTACAAGGAAGTAATATTATGGTTCTTTTCGATTACACTGTGTCTATGTTCGGGAATCCAAGTTTTGAAATTAGTAATATTTCAGTAGATTATAATGCAGGCCAAAGTGGAGGAGGTATATTTATTTAAGGTGCCTTAGATTGTATTGACTGCTCTTTATACGATATATCTTATACTAATGCCCATTCTTCTACTTAAAATCAATATCAATCTATAATTTAGGTAGATAATACTGATAATATGGAAATTTACAATTTAAATTTCCTAAACATAACCCAAAACAGTAAATATTAAAAAATAAAATATTTTAAAATAATTATAATTTTATATTAATATAGATCTTATTTAAATTGAAAAATCAAATTCAATAAATATGCATGACATCAATTGTTAAGTGCATATAAACTAAAACAATCCCATCTATTCGATAATAAGTTCAACAGATATAACACTCAAAGACACAAACATAACAAACGTCGAATCAGACCAATCACCCGCAATCTACGTCTCAGAAAGTTCTGGACTAATTTTCGAAAATATAATCATATAAAACGTAGTCAATAGTGGTCAAAAAGGGGCCGGCTTTAAAATAGACTCTTCTTAAGATATAAAAATAGAAAACTCTTCTATAACAGACTGTTTTGCCGACTCAGCCCCCGGCCTATATTTTACCTATTCCACAGATATCTAAATAAATAACGTTAATATAACAGATAACGAATCCAATAAAGCCGTTGGCGCTATCCACGTTTCAGAATAAACTACTATTTCTTTCACCTCAGTTTTAGTTAACAGAAATATCGCTGGAAGTTTTTAAGGAGGGGCCTATTTTTCAGCAGTCAAAGGACTTAATATTTTAGACTGTGAATTTAATGAAAATTAAAGTCAAATTACAGTAGGAGGAATTGAAATAGATGATAGTGAAACTATTCTTATCAATAATACCAAAATTTAAGGTAACAAAAGCTACAAAGAATCCGGTGGTGTTAAATTACAATATGTGAATGATATGACCATCACTAACTGTAATGTAACATATAACTTTTTGGAATTGGGATACGGGGGAGGAATTTATGTTTTTTCCACTAATAATTTGAATATAGAAAATCTAATAGTAACTGATAATTCAGCCGATTTTGGAGGCGGAGTTTGCCTAGAAACAGTCGAAAATATTGTCCTTACTAATATAATATTGCAAAATAATATAGGTTACCATACAGGAGGAGGAATTTATGGACTCAATTTAAAAAATCTAGATTTAGTAGAATGCGAATTTATTTCAAATGAGGCCTAAACTTTTTATGGAGGAGGTAAAAAAGAAATATTTTTATTAAAAGATAAAAATATAATTAAATAATATTTTTTTATCACTTAGCTGTTTACATCGGAAAAACTAGTTATTTAGTAAATTTAGTATAATCTTAATTTTAAAATAATGTAGCTAATCTATATGGTGGTGGTATTTATGCAACTTTTCTAGATACTATTACACTAAAATACGTGGATTTTGAGAAAAATGAAGCATAAAGTTCTGGTGCTGGTATATTTTTAGAAAATGTAAAAATCTTGTAATTATAACATTCTAAAATAAGTTAATAATACACAGATTTTGGAGGAGCAATATACTCATCATATACGGATGTAATTGAAATTTAGGAATGTGATATGTAAGAAAATTACGCTTTTTAAGCTGGAGGATCCCTTTATATATAAAATTCAGATAAAATCTTTATACGAAATACTGATTTTAACAATAATTATATTAAACTCGATACATAAAATGAATATTATGAATAAAATAAATTTTTATCGTTAGGAGGTTCAATTTATGTAAATATAGTTTATTAGTTTACCTTATCTTCCACAAATTTATTTAACTCCTATGCTTACTACAAAGGAGGAGGGATGTACCTATCAGATATCATAAATATAAATATCGAAAATTCATTTTTCAAAAACAACACTGTAGAAGAGAACACTGACTACAACATATCATAAAAAGACCAAAACTACCTAATTTCAAAGGGCGGTGCAATCTACTACAAATACAAATCTGACAATAACATAAACTCAGTCAAACTAAACTTCAAAGACTCCCAATTCGAAAGTTGCAAAGCCAGTTCAGGCGGCGCAATTCTCATAGAAAAAAACCAAGAATAAAAATTCTCTTTCAATTTCGAAGACTTAATTTTCAACAAAAACCAAGCTGACCTCGGCCCTGCTATAAGACTTCTTGGAACTTTTACCGAACCCAACGAAAAAAATGTCGAAAATTCCGCTTCGGGCGCAAATAACAAGGGAATTCTCGACAGCAAATAAGTTTTTATAGGCTATTATCAAAATGAAAATTTAATTAAAGAAAAAGAAGCAGACTTTGAACTTTGTTATTAAGGCCAATTTTTGATAGAAGGAGGCCAATATGGTTGCGAAACTTGTCTTGAAAATGGAATTTGTTAAGGAGGCTATCAAAATATATAACCTAAAGAAGGAGTAATATATATTCAAATTTCTAAATAAATCGAAATATATAAATAAAAAATAGAAATTACTTAGTATTAATTATAAAAATCATTTTTTAGTACTGGCGAGAAAATGTGAACTCTTTAGATTTTTACTATTGTTAAGAATACCCAGATGCATGTTTAGGAGATTAGTGCTTAGATTTGTATATGGGTGTAAAATGTGAAGACTGTGATTTTGAAAAAAATGCAAATAGTGATGGAATATATTGTGTTGAATGCGCCAGCAAAAGCTCAATTCTTTTTCAATAATTTATGAAAGGGATTTTTGTAATATGTGTAGTTTTTTCTTCAGTAATATCCCTTAATTATAAATTGAATGCATTACTTTTAAGAAAAGTAAACATATATTATAAGTTTAAAATATTCAAATTACAAACAGTAATTTTAAAGTGGCTACTTTATCCAATTCTTTCTCAGATCATATATCTACAGGAAAAATTTTTTATACTAATTACTAGGAGTAGATACTAATACAAATATAAATCTAACCAAAATTTATAAAAAATATATAATTTTTAATAATAAATGTTAGATACAAAAATATTTTATTTTAATATGATCTACAATTATTTATTATAACATTATAACTACCTAAAAAATGCCTATCAATTTCAAAATTTAAAATTTCTAATTATAATAATTTTAATTTTGACAGAGCGAAATTTTAAAAATAATTTAAGTATTTTTTTTTTAATAAATATTAAATTACAAGATATTTTTATAAGTAAAATCATAGCTTTATAGTCTTTAATAAATTTTTATTTAAATTTTAAATATCTAAAATACAATTAATCTCACATAATTTTACTATATAATTAAATTATTCTATTTCATTTTAGTGTGATATAAATTTTATATTATATATAAATATGATTGGGTTTGATATTGCATTATTTTTTATTTATTTTATAGTTTTTTATAATATTAATAGAAAATACATTCGAAAAAGTATATATAAAAGAAAATATTATATATAATTTTATCTGGCGATAGGATAAAGTAGCCACGTTTAATTATATAATTGTAATTTAATTTATTAAAAATAGGTACTTTTTGTCTTCGAGTACTACATTTTAAGAGAAAATCAAATTTCCATTATAATAAAAATATTTATCACTCACAATTAAATATTAACATTTGGCTCTAACCTAGCAGGTGAAATTCCTTCAGACATTTTAAGTACTGTAAACTTTTTTGGAAACCCCATTTCTAACCTTTCTAAATCTTTAGAATGTTTATTAACTTATTAAGAACCAAATGACCAATATATGATAATTTTTTAATCCCAATTACTTGGATTTGGAATTTCCCTTATAATATTAGCATGTATCCTTGCAGTTACAATTGTTCTAGTTGTAATAAGATTTTTACCCAGAATTCACTTAAAATCTTCTCTTATTTCTGCTGCAGTTTGTTTCTTTATCAATTTCTAGCCAGGAACTCTAGAAATCGCCCTTAAATTTCTTTTCTGTCAAAACGTAATTTTAAATAAAAAATTAACAATAAATTAAAAATAAAAAAATAGTATTTTATTTATCCAAAAATAATTTGTAAATTATAATAATATTTTTGTAGATCGGAGGAGTAAGCTACCCTTATTTTTCTTCAGCAATTACCTGTGATGATTCTTTCTATATTTACACTGTAAGAGGTTTTTTTATCTCCGTGATTTTCATAATTGTTCTAATTATTCCAGGGCTAATTTTTTGGTCCATGAGATCTTATTCAAAATAGGGACTTTTATACACCAGTTTTAGAGTTTAAAGATCACTTGGAGTCTATTATATCGAATTAAAATAAAATAGATATTATTGGGAATTTGTTTGGATGGTATTAAAAGTCGCTACTGTTATATTAGCTAACATCTATCAGTCAGAAGGGTCCTAACAAATTATCAAAAGTAAAAATAATAAATGAAATTATTTATTTTATTATAAATTCTAATAAATCTTACACTAATTATTATAACTATTTTCAAATTTGTGTTCACTTTTTTAATTAATTATAATTAGAAAAATAAAAAATTATAATTATTAAAATAATTATGACATAATTAAAAATCACAACAAAACTTAATTTTATTTTGTTTGATAAACAAATTATTAATATTTTTTTGTTAATATTAATTATTAATTAAAAGGGATTTCAGTGTATTTTGATAATAATTATAAATCAAATTTGAACTAAATATTATTAATTAATTACAATTAATATTAACATTAACTATGGTATAGATATTAGTATATTTGAAAATTATAATTGTGATATAAAGTTAATTAAAATTAATTATTAAAAAAGTGAATACAAATTTGAAAAAAATAATAAATGCAACTTTAAATATTTTTCATTGGTATAAAATTTTTATTTTCATTTTTTCAAAGTTATACAGTTTAATAAAATTTAAAAGTTATTTTTTAAAAATATATCAAAAATAAATTAAAAGCTATTTTTCAACAAATATTTTAAACTTAATCAATAAATTAAAAAATTAAACATTTCTTTTTATGCATATTCAAAGAAAGAAAATATTTATACTTAAAAGCTATTTTTTCGAAAAATAAATATATAATATTTAAATTAAATAGGGTTTTTATTATTTTATAGATGTAAGTAAAATTATATATTTGTCAGTATAAATTTATATTACTTATTGTAAAAATTAATTATAACATGTAAAATTATAAAAATTATAACAATTTTATTAATATTTTTAAAGCCGCCTCAATTTCTGCGATAGTAGTAGTGTATGCCTATTTAGTTCTGCATTTCAAACCCTATTAGTCACAAAAAATTAATTAACTTTCTATTTAATCTTCATTTATAATTGTAAAATATTAATTGTATAATAAAATTAAATTTTTAAATTCTATTTTGTCTGTATTTTAATTTAAAAAATTTAAAGGGAATTACTTTGAGTTTAGGACTTTGTATTGACTAAGGCTAAGCAAAGGGCTTTCTCAAATATTTAACCTATACTATTGTCATTATTTGTAATTTATACTTATACTGTTGTCTATTTTATTATGCTTTCAGAGAATTTTTTTAATAAAAAAAATCAAAACTTCTTATTATACCTTTAAGATGTCTCAGGAACTTTTTACTTAAATAATTCAAAAAGTAAATACAATTATAAATAAATTAATTTTTAATTTTTTTTTGTTAAATTTTTTTTTTATATTATATTTAGAGAGAAAAAAGCAAAGTAAAAATGGAAATATCTCAGAAAAATTGTGCACTAATACAAAAATTATTGGAACGTTTAAACAAAAGATGAATCTAATTTTAATTTCTTTTCAAGAAAAGTCTACTAACTGTATAAAGTAAATGAAATAATTACCTAAGTTTCAAAAAGGAATAACTTTACAGAATAGGAAAGAATAGAAAATATTAGAAAAGGCTATTATAACATCCAAAAAAAAAGTCAAGATCACGCATATTAAATATTTAAAGAATAAAATGATAGAAATCTCAGCAATTCTTCAATTGCTAGAAAAAAAGATTTCATTAAATTTAGCAAAAAAGAACTAGATGAACATATAAAAAAAAGAGAATCATAGAAGAAAATAAAAAATTTTTCAGCGAAAACCTACATTGAGTCCTTAAAAAAGAAACAAAAGCTAAAACAACTGAAAGAATTAATATTAAAAGCCTAAAAAAAAAACAAAAACAAATCCGAAAAATCCCAAAAAAATTTAGAGATATTGCTCAAAATACTAGATAAACCAGAACTCCTTTCCTCTTCTATTGACTCTCATTAATTTAAACAATAAAGTATTATAACGTCGGAATCTTAATAAAACACTTAGTCAAAATTTAAAAATTCTTTATAAAAAAACTCTGTAGTGAAATCCCATTCAGAAGGCAAGAATTCTAATTAATCTCAAGCATAAAATCCTAATAACGAAAACTAAAATAATAATAGATAAAATGATCACAGAAGAAAAACCTACGAAATAGAAGGTAAATTTTACGATATTGACCTACAACTCCTAGAAGAAGGTCTTATTTCTCCCGTAATTAAAACATGTAGATACAAAAATGATACAAACTTCAAAATTTCCCACTATGATATTCAAAACTAAGAATTTAATAGCGAAAATTTCGACAACTACAACCAAGAATCTGCTTCCCCCACAAATTTCTACATCGAAAACCTAAACTCTGCCAACGGCTCTAAATACTAAAGTCAACTGCAACTAAAATCCAAAAATCTCCTAGAACTTGACATGCTTTCCCACCGAGAAAGCAACAGAAACCTAATTAACCCCAAAAATTTAGACGACACATATAAAAATTCCAGTCCTACAAAGGAAAAAAACAACTAAGAAAACTACAAAAAAAACGTCAAAAAAAATAATACAAATGATATAGATAAAGACACCAATATTTAAGTAGACTCAAACTCAGACTCCGAAATCAGGTACCAAAACAGCAACGATAACACTATAAATAATAATAATAATTATAACGAAAATAATGAGAATGATAATATAGAGTATGATGAAGTTATGAGTGGGGAAATCGATTTGGATATTGATCAGTCTGATTTAAAAAGTCCTAGTAAAAATTAAATTCTCACTTCTAGATTTAAAGAGTAAAAATAATTTAATATTCCGGGCCAAGAAAGTAATAGTTCTCATGCTAACTAACTGATAAGCCCTCTTAATTCACTTATGTCTCCTAATAATTTACAGGAATCTTCGCCGAATAGAATCTAATTTAAAGCCAATAATAATAATAATTATTAAAATAATGATATTGAAGACGATGCTGATGATAATAATAAAGATGACGACGATGATGACGATGATGATGATGATAATAATAATAGTAGTTTTATGAGTAAGAAAATAGATAGAGTAGTCACTTAGAGCAGCTCTGAAAATGAAAAATATTCAAAGTAAAATTGACAAGTTTAAATTTCAATAAATTTTTTATAAAAAAATAATAAATATTATAATAATTTCGAATAAATATTTAATTAACAAGTTTAATTGTAAAATAATAAAATATAAATTAAATATAAAACCTTTTATAAAGAATAAATAAATTTTAAAATTAAAATATTTTTAATTCATTAATTTTTACTATCTTCTCTTTTTTACCATATATATCTATCTATTAATTAAATAATTTATTGAATTCTTAAACAAAAATTGGACATAACAATACAAATTTACGTTGATAAAAAACTTTCTATTAAAATCAATATCATAATATATAAACTTTAAAAATTTTTTAGTCTATTCTATAAATTCGTAAAATCTATATAATATTTTGCCTTATAAGTATTATTTTTATAATGTATTTTTTAAAATCTATATAAACATCAAGTTAATGATAATTAAATAAAAATAGCATCAAATTAAATCTAAAAAATAATTTTTAAAAAAAATATTAAAATTTCTTTAAGTTTTATTTACTTTTTACTGTAAGTATCTTATAATTTACTTAAAAAATATTTAAATTATAATTATTAAATATTATCTTATTAAAATGATAATTAATTACAATATTTTATTGGAAAAAATTAATGCATAGGTAAAATTCATGAATAGTTTTTATTAGGCTTTCTTATTACAATTAAATGAAGCCAATTTTATAATTTTACTTAAATCATCAAATTAATCATAAAAAATTAACTATTTCATTATTTTTTTTTTTAACATCTAATTATATAAATACAAAATAAAAAAAGTCCTTTCTTTGATTAAAACTATTCACAAACTTATTAATTTCACTCATTCCAACTAAAAAAACAAAAATAAATAATAATCAAATAAAAAACTAATACTTTTTAAACACCTAACTTTATAAAAATAAAAAAAAAAAACAAAAAAAATAATCATAAATTACTTATTCTACAAAAAATGCCCAAAAAAACTAAATTAGGAAAAGGTCGTTTGGATAAATATTATAACATGGCCAAATAACAAGGTTATAGATCCAGAGCCAGTTTCAAACTTATCTAAATTAATAAAAAATATAATATTCTAAACAAAGCTAAAGTTGTCATTGATTTGTGTGCAGCTCCCGGAGGTTGGTAAAAAAACTTCAAAAATTTTCACCTATAAAATTAAACTCATTAAAAATTTTATCGCTCAAAAAAATATCAAAATTATTTGCAAAATCCAAAATAAACTTTTTTTTCTACTTAAAATTCATTTAATTAAATAAAGCAAAAAAATTAATAAAAAATTATTGTTTAAAATGGTGCTTTTTAAATTAAATTTATTGATATATTTATATTATTTTCTAATATTTCATTTTTGAGTATCTTTTTAATTAAAATTTACCAGATAAAATATTAAATTTTTAAACTAATCCATTCAATTAAAAATTAGGCTTTAAGTTTGTGAGAAATTTTGTCCCTACGGCTCAATCAAAATCGGAGTAGATTTAGACAAAATACCTCCTATTCCAGGTTGTAAAACTTTCTAAGAAGATATTACTACTCCTTAATGTTACAAAATCGTAAAAAACTCAAAAAATTCTAAATATTTCTAAAATTTTTTAAAATTAACAAAATTAACAAAATAACCTAAACCAATTAATTTTCTAAGTTGAAAAATGAATTAAGTGGATAAAAAGCAGATGTAGTTTTAAATGATGGTGCCCCTAATGTCGGTCAAAATTGGAGCAAAGATGCTTTCACTCAAATTGAACTAACTTTAAGTGCCTTGAAATTAGCTGTTAATTTTCTTAGAAAAGGAGGAACTTTCATTACCAAAGTCTTTAGATCTACTGATTATAATGCCTTAGTTTATGTCATGAAAAAATTCTTTAAAAAAGTAGAAGCCAATAAACCTTTAGCTTCCAGGTAATTTTATTTTATTAATTTTTATCAAAATTTATTTTTATATTTTACTAAATTATTAATTGTAATTAAGATTTGCCTCGGCCGAA
Source organism: Pseudocohnilembus persalinus (assembly GCA_001447515.1). Lineage (NCBI taxonomy): Eukaryota > Ciliophora > Oligohymenophorea > Philasterida > Pseudocohnilembidae > Pseudocohnilembus > Pseudocohnilembus persalinus. The sequence goes on along the minus strand of LDAU01000036.1, from coordinate 4,800 downwards.
ATCTTTGTATGCTGTATCGATTTCATTGCTCCTGATTTCATCGATGAAAAATTATTCGATTCCAAGTACATTTTCAAAGATACTGAATTCGAAATTTCTTTAAAAAACGCCAACGTTGAAATCAACTCCGTCGACGTAATTTAAAACTTTATAAAAACTATTCAAAAAAAAGAAAAAATATTCATATTAAAATGAAATTAAAATACAAAATATTGATTTAAAAATTAAAACCAAAAAAAAAATAAAAAATTAAAATTATCTAACTATTTTTACCCAGAAAATCTTAGAAAAAAGAAGAAAAAGACAAGGTTACGCCGACGACGCCAAACAAAACATGTCTTCTAAAATTCCCTTCGACGACTTCATCCAAGCAGAAAACCCTTATCCAATTTTTGTCTAATACACAGAAATAGGCCTGCCTTCCGAAGAAATGAGCACAATAGTGCCCCCTCCCAAATTTTATGACGAATATTTATAAGATCTTTAGGTCTTGGGAAGAAGAGAGCTTGGTACACTTATTAAATGGAGAGGATAAATTAGATAAAAATTAAGATCTCAAAAATAATAAACTAAATAATTAAAAGAAGGATAAGAAGGATAAGTAGAAGAAGAAGACTAAGAAGAAGGAGAAGAAATTGAAGAAGGAGAAGAATTTTAAGGACAAGACGAAGAGGAAGACGAAGGAGAACTTTCCGAAAATGAAAATATATAGGAATTGAACGAAGAAGATGGTAAAAAAAATAAGTTCTTTTAAATTATTCGCATTTTTTATTTTTAATAATTAAGCTAATTAAATTAATTATTAATTTAATAAGCCGATAAATTTGAATCCGGAGATGAGTTTGAAGATGAATAAGGACCTGAATAAGAAGATGAAATTGATGATGAATAATTAGAAAAAATTGAAGAGGAAGAAGACGAATTTATTAAAAAATAAAAGAAAAAAGAATTAAAAGAGCTTAAAAAGAAAAAAGTAAAAATTATTTTTTTTATTATTTATATTCAGCGAATAACTTAAAAAAAATCTATAGGAAAAATAAGAAAAATAAATTACCAACCAAGGAGTTTCCGTAGAATTCCAAGGAAATTTCGACGATCAAGAATTATTTTCAATCTCCCACAAAAAAGCGCTTAAAAAAGCAGGCTACATAGAAGTTGACGACGAAGTCTAAGAAATTAAAATTAATAAAATCAGAATGACTCAATCTGACATAGAAGACAACTTAGAGAGAATTTACGAGGCCTAAAAAAATAAAAAGGGAAAAAAAGAAAAATTACTCAAACCCGGCAAAAACGATTTAGAAAATTCTCTAGACGATAACAAATTAAAGTGCGACTAATTATAAGACAAAATTGAAAACATGAAAAACAAAAAATCCATTAAAAGCCAAAACTTAGACGACAAAGAATAAGAAGAATTAATTAAGTCCAAAATTTTCCAAAGCAACTGGTTTGACAGAGATATATTTAAAGGAGTCGGAGGAATTCAAAGCATAGAAAGTAAAAAAAAATTATTATATAAATTAATTTCCTATTTAAAAACCAATATTCTAGTTATTTCTTTCAGTTTTTCCTATATTTTACCATTTAATCCTCTTTAGTATAAAATCTTTTATTTAAACTTTTCATTTATTAATTCATTTAACATTATTTAAAAAAAATCACAAATTTTTAGTATTTTTTAAAAAATTTTTATTCTAATCTTAATAACCAATTTTCTTATTTTTTTTAAATTTAACAAAGGTGAGGTCTAAAAATAAAAATAAGGAAATGTAGACCTTTTCATCAATCCAGTAACCGGTCAAAGATCCTACATTAACAAAGATGACTACGACAATTTGGAAGAAGATAACGAAGGAGAAGAAAACGACGACGAGTATTCCAAAGACGACATTTTAGAGTAAAAAAAATCTAAGCTCAGTTCTGACCTCATCGAAGAAGAACAAGAAGAATAAAAAAATGGAGAAGAAGATGATGAAGAAGAAGAAGAAGAAGAAGATGAAGAATAATTTGAAGATGAAGAAGAATATGAAGAAGGAGAAGATGAAGGAGAAGAAGATTCTGAAGAACTTGATGGATATTCAGATGTTTCCGGAGAAAATGATGACGACGAAATGTATATAGATGAAACTTTACTTAAAAAAAGAAATTTTAAAGATTATCAAGAAAATTTAAATATCGACCCTAACGAAAAAGTCAAAGGAGAAAAGGATGACGATGAAGCCTACAAACTTAACGTCCCTTAATCTGATATGGAAATTAGAAGAAATAAAATGAAAAAACTTTAAAAAAGATTAGAAAAAAAAAGTGAAAAAAATAAAAAAGAAGTTAATGAACTCAACATCCCCATCGAGTACGTTCCTGAAACTAAGTAAAAACTTTAAAAATTAATTATATAAATATAAAAATTAATAATAAAAATTTTTAATAGAATTGAAGATTTTGACTTAGAAACCCTCGCTGAAACCAGAGTTTTAGCCAGAAAAATGCTTAGAAAAGGATAAAGAGAAGCTCTAATTGACTCCAGTTACAGTAGATATGCAAATGACGACGAAGAAATTGAATTGCCCGCCTGGTTCTTAGAAGATGAATAAAAATATAATTATAAACATATGCCAGTTACAAGAGATGAAATCAAAAACGAATTAGAATATATTAAGTAATAATTATAACTAATTTTTTTCTAATTTTATTTATTATTCATTTCTTTCAATTAAAATAATATCGTATTAACCCACATTTTTAAAAATTAGATCTATCAATAACAGAGCTCCTAAAAAAGTCTTAGAAGCTAAAATAAGAAAATAAAAAAGATTAGAAAAGAAAATGAAAAGAACAAACGAAAAAGTCTCCGAAATTTTCGAACAAGACGGTATTTCCGAAGGAATGAAAATCCAATAAGCCAAAAAATTATATGCTAAATCAATATAACAAGTAAATATTGATAATAAAATTAAATTAACTTTATTTATTAAAAAATTAAATTTTAGGTAAAAAATCCCAAAAAAAAATAAACCATAGTAGCTAAAAAATTCAAATCCGGAAAAGTTAATCAAGGTTCCAAAAGCACAAGTTACGTAGATCCAAGACTCAGAAAAGATTTAAACGCCCAAAAAAGAGCCGGAACAGATAAAAGAGGAAATGGAGGTAGATAAAAATCCAAAAATAGATAAATTAGTAGAAGAAAGAAGAAAGCCCATAAATACTGATCGATTTAAATAAACTTAAAGCATAAATTTTTTTTAAAATAAAATTAAAAATATAAAAATAATATTAATAAACAAAAAATAATAAAAACCACTTAACTTCAAAATAACGTTAATCTATTACTAATAAAAAAAACAAAAAATAAAATAATCATGTAATAAAAAAAGACTCTCATGTAAAAATTAGCATTAATAATAATAACAGAAATAATTTCATAAATAAAATTTATTGTTTATTAATTTAATATTAATGTAATTTAAATTATATTTTCGTTTATTAATTATATAATAATTTATTATAGTTTGTTATTCAGATTATTTCTTAAAAAAAATTATATTATTACTAGTGCAATTTAAGTAGTATTCTAGTTTCAAAATATTATTTTTTTAAAATAAATAAAGCTTTAATGTTTTTAATTTTTATTTAATTTTTCTCAATTTACTATTATAAGAAATATTCATTACTTAATTTTTAGTCTAATCTCATAGTATTCTTGCTTTTTATTATTATATTTTTTAATATTATTAACCTTAACTCTAATTTAATTACCAGAATACAAAAAAATTCAAATAAAAATAAATAATAATATTAAATCTAATGGAAGAAGAAGACGGTTAAGAAGGATAAGATGAAGATAAATCCATAATTTTAAACAAAGTTTTCAAAGATGATATAACAAAATTTGTTCACAACATAAATGCAAAATGTCATAAATATGCTACCAAGAAATGGGACTGTTCTAATGAAGGTCCTTGTGACTTGATAGATGATTCTGCTTTGGATTTTATGGTTGATGATGTAATGGAATTTTTAAAAACATTTATAACTTAAGCGAATAACAGAGCTATTAGAAAGTATTTTTAAATAAAAATATTTCTTTAAATTCTCGTATTTACTTATACTTTATATTTTATATACATTTTAAAGAGACTCTAAAAAAACACATATTTTACCTTAAGACCTTTTTTATGTAGTATAAAATGACCCATAATATTACCAAAAACTAGTTATAAATTATTATGATTTCTAATATAATGTAAAAATTTAAAAAAAAAAATAATTTAAAATTGGTATCTTTAATATTTTAAAAATAATATAACAATTATGAAGAATATTAAAATTACACCACTTTATTTTACTAATATGAATTTATTTAAAAATTATTCTCTAAATATATTATAAAAATAGGATGAAGTTAATAGGCCTGAAAAAGAAACTAAAAAATTCGACTAAAATAATTGAAGTTTAAAATAATATAGTATAATAATATTAAAATATAGGGTTAATAATTCGAATATAAAACTTGTACCATTTTTAAATATTTATTCTCTTATATTTTATTTACTTCTTATTTATATTCAAGTATTTAGATGTTTATAATACCATTATTACGTAATTATTAAAATCGAAATTATTCTGTTTCATATATTATATAAGAAATTTTATTGATTGTTTTATGTTTATAAATTTTTAAAAGTTTAAGTATTTTATTATTATCTTTATTTTGATATATTACGTAATTTTTCTATATAATGCTTTTATTTTAAAAATAAAATAAATATCATCATATGATATATTATTTTTATATTACTT
>LDAU01000230.1:0-17602 GCA_001447515.1 Pseudocohnilembus persalinus | reverse complement strand
CCCAACCCCTTATAGGTTTATTCTACTAATTATTTGTTTACGAAAAATTTTTAGAATTTATAAAATTTAAAAATTTTAGGTGGGATTTTTAATTAAAATTAAAATAAATAAAGAAAATAATTATAATAATAAAGGTTAAAGTTATATTAAAATGAATATTTAATTAAAATAATTTATAAGTCTTTTATTTAAATTCATGAATATATTTTTAAAAAATATTTATATTGTGTTAATTACAAAATATTAAGTTTTAACCTGGTTATAATTAATTACTTTATTATCACTATTATTATTATTCTAAAAAATAAATATTATTAAATAAAAATAAATAAAAATAAAAAATTACAACAATGAACGAAATAACTAATATTAAAAAAATGCAAAGCTAAAATTAGGTTTAAAATATCCTAAAAAACACAAATTTCAAAATAATAGAATAGAAAAAATCGAAAAATCTTTTAAAATTGTATAAATTACATTTATTTTTATTAGTTAAACTATCTATATATTATTTAAATAAATATTTTAAATTCTAAGAATTGACAGTAAATAAATTAATAATTAGAGTGTTAAAGATAAATAGATTATATAAAGATAGAATGAAAATCAAAATATTCCAGACATATAAATTATAAAATTAAAAAAAAATACATCCTTAAAAAATTAAATTAATACATATAATAGAAAATTATATTAAAAAAAGGTATTTTTTTTTAATGAAAATTAAATTGATAGAATAAAATAAATAATCATAAATATTTTTAACATTTAAAGGCTAGATCATCGTCAGATAATATACAACAGAAAGAATAATGTACTATTTTACCTTAATAATAATAAGTTTACGCATATTAGGGTATTTTGAGTCCAATAAAATAAAAATCTTCATTTTATTATTTAGAATAGTCGAAAAAGAACGATCTTAATTAAGAATTAAATTCACAATAATAGAATTAAGATTAGTATTTTTAAATTTGTCGTTTAAATAAATAAACGAGTATTGAATATAATTTAGATGAGTAATAAAGTTCAAAAGAGGAACAAAAATAAGTAGAAAATAAAAATTAAACAAATTTATTGAAAATAAAAGATGATATATAAGGAAAAGATACATAAAAAGTATATTAAAATAAATATAAAAATATAGATAAAATGGATAATGGAAATTAATAGGATTTAAAATTAGAAAATGGGTAATATTAAGTTAAAAATCAATAGAAAAAAATTGCTGATTTATTAAATCTAAAATATTAAAATTAAAATAATAAAAATATTTCTTTATAAAACAATAAATTTTTATCGAAGTAAACCAATTTAAATAATTAATAATCAATTTCTCCCAATAAAGCTTTAAAAATTTAAAAATGTTTTAAAAACAACCTTAAAATAAAAAATGAATCGGATTGCCTCAATATTGATGGTTAAGGAAATTTAAAATTAAAAAAAAGTATATGTGCTAAAAACAATAATAATAATTATTATTATGATAATTCTAGAGACCAACTTTAAAGCCCCAAATTAAAACTATATTAACTTGATTTATAATAAGATACATAAATTTAATAAATATCATAGTCAAATTAAACAAAAAATATAATTTAAAAAGACAAAGATTTTTCTTTAAAAAATAAATTAGTTAAAAAATTTAATTAAAATTTATAAAATAATCTATTATAAAGCTAGAATCATAATGAATTGTAAATATAAAGTAAAATTTAAGATACCCCTTTATCCTCAAACGAATAAATGATAAAATTAAAATAACTTTACTAAGTTAATATAAATAAATAGTTTGAATAAGAATATCATGATACAAATATAGTAAAAGAATTATAAATAAAAAATAACAATAATATTCATCTTTTCAATAGAATATATAATCAGAAAAATAACAAAAATATAAAAAATCCTATTTAAAAGCAAAGTTTAAATCAAATTCAAAATACAAATATATATTAAGCAAATAATAATTCGTAAAATAATATTTTAAATTGTGATAAAAATAGTTTTTAAATTTAAGAAAATTACTATAATAAAAATATGAATGAGTAAATCATCAATAACAATCTAAATAATAATCTTATGACATATAAATTAATTTAGGATTCATAAAATTTATAATAGTAATAGGAACTTTAAAAAAACAATATATAACATAATAGAAAAGATGATAATTTAATTTTTTTAAAAAATAATGAATACTATTATTAATAACCAAATTATGAACACAAAAGCTGTATTAACCAAATAAAAGATATAGATAGTAAATAATAAAAAATTAATATCATAGATAACAGTAATAAAATTTTAGAGTCTAGAAAATTGTCAAATTAAATTAAAAAGGGAAGAAAAATGTATAGTTTTTAAAAAAATTTGTCAAAATCTCATTCCCCAAATATTTTTTCATTCAAAAATATTTAAAAATATTAAAAAAACAGTTAAAACCAAATTTCATCATAAACATCAATATAATTGTAAAATAAAATATAGATTGGATCAAATTCAACTTAAAATATTATTAATTCTAACTGCTAAAATAATTTAGCTAAAAATAAAAGTTTCAGAAATATGATGAGTTCAAGTAATACTCTTAATTTAATGAATTAAAGTAATAAAATTATGGGATCAAGTGGTAATATAATTAAATTTATATATTTTAAAAAATAAAATGCTATTAAATAAATAATTTTAAAATAAAATTAATTAATTAAAATAAATTAAAAAAAATTATATTAAATAAAATAATTAATTTATTAGGTACTAGTAATTTTATGACTTAGAGTATACTTAATAATCTGAATGTTTTATTTAATTTTTCTAACAATAGTAATGCTAAAAGTCCAGGTTAAAAAAATTTCCACAATATTTTCAATAATTTACAAAGCTAATAAAGTATTTTTCTAGGCAATAAGAATTAAATAAATAATGAAAATAATTTAGACCATATTAAGTAATAAAATATTAAAGATTCCCAAAATTGACTTGATATTAATACTACTTAAAAAAGCCCTTAAAAAAGAAACTAATTTTAAAATATGAGTTCAAGTTCCAATATTAACAATTTACTCGCAAATAAAGGAAGGCGTAATCATTTTTAAATTTTTTTCAAGTAAAAATATTAATTATTTAATTTTTACAAAAGACTTTAAATAGAAGCAAACTGTATTTTAAAATTAAAATAACGAGTATTTTAAAAGCGAAAATAACTTAAAATTTTAGGGTAAAAATAAAAAATAATAATTATTTATAATTATATCTACTAAATTTTTAATTCAGTTTATTTATTATATTTTAACTAATTTAAGACCCCCTATAAAATCAGAAAACTATATAATAATAATAATTTGAACCTTAAACAAATATAGATTTTAATAGTGATTGTATATCTTCATCGAATTCTTTAGGTAGCTATAATATAATATTTCATTTATATGTATTTTATTAACTAAATATTATAAATTTAAGGAGAAAATTTAACACCTGTAAATAGATAAAATATGATTAACAGCTATCACGCTGGTGGATTTTCTGCTACAATAAATAAAAATAAGTAAGAACTATCAACAATTAAAGAGGAAATTAAATAAATGTAAGATATTGATTTAAATTTATTAAATTTATTTAATTTTTTATAATATATTAATTTCTTAAGCCCAAGTTTAATTCAAAGTAATTAAAACTATAGAACTAATAAAGCTTCAAATTTTCAACCAAAAAACAACTAAAATTTTCTTACATCTCCAGATAAAGTTGATAAAAAAGCTTAAAATAATTAATAATAATAATTTAGTAATTCAATATAGAATAAAAATAATAAGTATAATCTTATGCCAAATTTAAATTCATCAAATTTATTATAAGTTAATAAAAATTAAAACGATAATACTAATAATAGTATAAGCAACAATAATAGTTAATACTAAAATTTAAAGTTAGATATTTCGCCAAGTATAAGCAGTGCTTTAAGCGGATATGAAAGGGGGTATTCTAGTTCAAGTTCTTTTGAATCTGGTTCATAAATTTTAGATTCTTCTAGAAATTAAAAAATAATAGACATATCTATGTTGTAAAGTAAAAAAATACCTACTTTGGAAACCACCTAAATTTAAAAAAAAATAAATGAAGTTGGAATGAAAAAAATAAATAACTACACTATTTTAAAGGAAATAGGAAGGTATATAAAAATTAAAAAAAATTTTTTGAATGAAATAATTGTTAAAATTGATTTATTTATTTAAATATTTGAGTTTAATTATGTTTTTAAATTTTATCTTCGTAAATTATAATTTATATTTATTTTTTAGGGGCACTTAAGGTAAAGTAAAAAAGGCTATAGATGAAGAAGGCAAATTGTATGCGATAAAAATTGTTAACAAAAACAAACTTAAAAAATAATAATTTAATAAATAAGTTGATGTTTTTTAGCATATATAAAGTGAAGTTAAGATTTTGAAGTAATTAACCCACCCAAATATCACATAATTAATAGAAGTTTTAGGTAAAATTAATTTTTATTAGAAAATTCAAATTTTAAAATTAAATTAACATATAAAAAAATATTACTGATTTATATATATCGATAAATTTTATTTAAATTATATTATGTATTACATATAAATAATTATAAAAATTTAAAATTAAAATTAATTTAATTTTCTTAAAATGGTAAATATATTATATTTTATTTTACATAATTTATTATTTGTATATTAATTATAATAAAAATGTAAAAGATGATCCCCAAGTTAATAAAATATGTATGGTTTTTGAATATATGGAAATGGGTGCAATTTAGTCAACTCATTATTTTTAAGAATAAAAAAAATATGACGAAAGGAGAGCTTGCAGGTTAAATACAGTAAATTAATCTATGAATGGAAATGATTTTAATATAAGTATGAATAAAAGTATTGATTTAAGTAATAATATACTTAATAAAACTGCGATAAGTACAGATTTTATAGATAGAACTATTCCTCAAGCTAAGGTTTTAAAATACTATTAAGATCTTGTTTTGGCTTTAGACTACAGTATAAAATGAAATTTTATTTTTAATAAATAAATTATATTTTCTATTAATCAATAAAAATATAAAATAAATTTTTTAGTGCACAATTACGCAAAAGTTGTTCATAGAGATATAAAACCTCCAAATTTATTAATAAATAAAAAAGATCAATTAAAAGTTTCTGATTTCGGGGTAAGTATTTTAATTAATGAAGAAAATAAATAAAAAGCAGTTTAATTGGCCGGATCTTGGGCCTTTTTAGCACCTGAATGCTGGTAAAAAGGACAAAAAAGAAGTTATCCTATGGATATTTGGGCCGCCGGTGTAACATTATATAAATTAGTTTTTGGAAATATGCCTTTTAAAGAAAAAAACAGGTTCAAATTAAGAGATGCCATATTAAACAAAGAGTAAATAAAAAAAATTAAATGATCTATTATCACTTTTAAATTTAAACATATAATCATTGATATATTGTTTTTAATTTAATTTATTATATATTTAAAAATAGAGTTGAATTTCCAAAAAATAATTTGGATCCTAATTTGATTGATTTCATAAAAAAATGTTTAGACAAAAATTAGGTCACTCGAATAAATGCAAAAGAATGTTTAGTACAAAATTTATTTAATTTTTTAATTTTTTTTAAATAAAACTTTTAAAATAATTAAAATATGGATAATTGAAAAGGTTCACCCTTGGATAACTCAGAATTATACTAAGTAATTTAAAAATACGATGCTTCCATTAAGCAATTTAGATTTAAGTAGTTTATAAGATAAGGAAAAAATAAAAAAACAAGAAGAATATTTTTAAAAGTAAGAAAGAAATTAACTTAAAGGTTCATTTTTACTAGCAATTCACTTAAAACGGTAACTAACTAAAGCGAGACATTCTTTAGAATCGAAATTGAAATAACCATAAATTTAATATGTAAAAAATATTGATTTATTATAAAATGATAATAAGTCATCTGGTGATATCAAAAATTATTAAAAATAATGATATTACAAGTATATGATTAATATAAAAATAATAGAAGTTACATAAAAATTAATAATAATCACTTTTATAATTAATAAGAAACCGACATTTTAGGAATCTAATAAATTATAATTATAATTAAAATGATTTTATTTATAATAATTTATTTAGTAAAATTAATATATACATATGACGAAAATTAAAGTCATCTAATTTTTATTTAATAATAATTTATAATATAACTATATAAATATATTTATATTTAATAAAAAAACATAAAAAATAAATATTTATCCTTATAAAATTAAATTAATTATTTTTTATGAAATAATTATTTATTAATAATTATTAATATAGCTAATGAAATACAATAAATTAATATAATAAAATAATTAAATTTTTTACAAAAAAATTTTCGCATTATATTCCCCTTTTTTTGCGTATAAATAATTATAGTCAAATATATTTTTTAATCTATAGTTTATTTTATAAATTTAATTTGCATATGTAATAATTACGTATTAATTTTTTCAATTTTGTTCTTAAGTTATACGAAAAATTCTAAGGTTTTTTGTTTTGAGAATTATTAAATAATAAATATGTATGATATAAAATATAATAAGAAATAATTTATTAAAATAAAGAAATAAAAATGAATAACCAAGGTTAATCTTAATCTTAGCAGCAATAATAAGCCTAATAAACTAAATAAAATCCTTTTAAATTTGTAGTTTATAAAGGTAATAATTCGAAAGTCTTTAAACATGCACTCTTAAATAGAGGAAACTGGGAAGAAGTATAAAAAAATATTAATTTATGTTATAAATAATAATATTAATGAAAATTTATTTTAAAATAAATAAATAAAAATGGTAAAATTTAAATTTTTAAATAAAAGATAAAAGAATCTGAAGATGAAACAAAAAAATTTTTAAATGCCCACTTTATTTGGAAGGGGAACAATTTTAGTATTAGAGTATTTTTAACTTGAATTAAAAGTATTTTTTTTTTAAGAAAAGTGAAAATATTTATTTATTTTATTTTTATTTTACTATAAAGAGCTACACAGTTATAGAAGATTTACACAAATTCTATGATATAAAATAGGTAAATTTTTAACATAAATTAAAAATTAAGCCAAAATTAATTTAGCATTTATATTAATAATATTTAATTTATAATTTAATTATAATTTCATAGATTATCAACCATTTTGAGAATAATAGATTAATTGTTACAAAACCTGGGCTTATAAGATCATTAAGTAATTATTATAGGAAAAATATTGAGGCAGGTAAAAAAAAATTAATGAAAAATTTTCGTTAATAAAATAAATCCACAAATTAACTCTACTAAATATATATTATATTTTTTATAAATTAAGGCAGTAAATCTTATTAATTAAAATAAAATATAATACTTTAATATATAAAATAATAAATTGTCTATATATATTAAATTAATTATATTTATTAGCGATTTATAATTTTTATTTTTTTAATTTTTTTAATTTTTTTTAATTTTTATATAATTAATAAAAGTGTAAAAAGGGTATGGAGTTTTTTAATCAATGGGAACTTCATTTATTTTATAAGCTGGATAAGAAGATAATGAATATAATGCATTTTTAACCAGATTTAAAGATATATAGAATAAATAATTTTAAAAAGAACCAGTGCCTTTAAAACATTGCTAAGAAAATATGTGGGTGGTAAAACCTGCAAACTTAAACTAGGGTTAAGGAATAGAAATTTTTGATAATTTGCAGAGTATTCTTCATTTTTTAAATTGTAATTAAAAATATTAAATTTAATTTTATAAATTAAAATAAAATAAGTTTATTATATTTTTTTGTAATTGGTTTATAAATTATTATTTAAATAATTAAAAATTAATAAATCAGAAAAATAATTGAATTCCTATTGGGTAATATAAAAATACATAGAAAAACCCTTACTTTATAAAGAAAGGAAATTTGATATAAGAACGTGGGTTTTAGTAACTGATAAATGTGATATTTTTATGTTTTCTAAAGGGTATATGAGAACTTGTGGTGGTGAATATGATATAAAAGGAGATAAGGACGTACATTTAACAAATAACTGTTTATAATAAAATGTCGATTCTTATGGAAAACACGAACCTGGAAACACTTTAGATTTGGAAGTTTTATTCGATTATATAGAGGAATTATTTCCAGGGGAAAGAGAAAATATAAAAGAATAAACAATTGCAAGAATGAAAGACCTCATTATTGACACCATTTTATCCTCTAAAAAATAATTATTTAATAATAAAAAACCTTATGGGATTTTTGAATTTTTCGGGTTTGATTTTTTGATCGATGAAGATTTAAGAACTTGGTTAATAGAATGTAACCATAATCCTTATTTAGGGGTTCCAAATGAACATATTAAATAACTACTTCCAAAAATGATAGATTAAATGGTATAATTAGTAATTGATCCACATTTTATTCCCTAATAAAAAAATGAATATCATGAACAAGAAAATTTATGGGAGCTAATATATTGTGATATGGGGTCAATTTATACTAAATAAGTAGTTAATTAAAGGCAAAATTTTAATACTCCATTATATCCTTTAGATAATTTAGCATAGCCTTCAAATAAATAGCCTGTAAGTACAAATTATTTTTCAGGAATTGGATATTAAAATTAATTACAGACGATAAGATAAGCTCGGGAGAAAGATACGAAAAATATAGTTATTATAAGAAAAAATATTATACCAAAAAGTTTGGGAAACAGGATAAAAAATAACATTCCTAAAAGAAAATATAGTGATGATTAAGAATACTAAGTAGGAGAAAATTCGGTAAATTTAGGAAATAATTTAGCACATGGCCAAAAATCATTAAATTAGCAATTTTAAAGTGGGTATTTACAGCCAATTAACAGTAATTTTACAGAAAAAATATAGAAAAAGGAGTAAAATATGTCTAGTTTAAGTATAGATAATTTCAGTATTTAAAGCAAATAAAATTAAATTAAGAAATTACCTTAATAAATATAAAATCAAGCCCTATAAAAGGCTGAAGAAAACAACTTAAAAAATAATGTTTAATGCAAATTCTGGTTTTAAGCTATTTAAACACAGCTTTCAAACTATCCTTATAAAGATTTTGACCCTTATTATAAGTATCCCCCTTTAATTATAAGCAAACTTATAAATTGGGAAATTATTTAGGAACAAGAATTGTACTGGGCGCAAAAATGTTTAAGCTTGATAATTAATTCCAAAATTAGCGACATTTTGGTCGAATAATAGTAAAAAATTATATAAAATTTTTTTTTATTATTTTAATTATAATTTTATTTTAAATTGTTTATTTTTAAAATATTAATATAAAATAATTTAAAAGAAATCTTGATAAATTGATAAATATTATCGATTCGGATAATTTTCCACTTTCAATACAGTTAATTTGTCTGCATGCTATTAAATAAGTTTGCTAAACTTTAAAAAATAAAAAGAAGGTTAAATTTTTTAATTTTTTTTTATTTATATAAATTTTTAATTTAACATAAAATCAAATTTACTAGATAATATCAGAAAAAATTATAAGATGTCTAATAAAAATCAGTTTGGCAAGTTGTTCAGAAAAAAATCTTAAAAAATATGACTTAAATGTTAGGTTATAGGCAATTGAATGCTTGATTTCTTTAGGAGGGAATTATAGCAGAAAATAGTATATACCAGGTATAAAATTATTTTTATATTTATTATTTTTATCTTTATTATTTTTTTTAAGTTGAATTATTAACTTATACCTTTATCAATATATAAATTAATTTAAACACATATATGTTTATTTATATATATTTATTTAAATTAGGAGAAACTTAAGAGAATGATAAATTAAGAAAGTACCTTATATAAAATGGAGGACTTTTAGCATTAATATATATTTCTTATAAGGGAATATAAGAATAAGTAAGAAAAGTACCTCTAGAATATTTTTCTTAATTGGAAGTTTAAGATTTTGAATTATAATAAGAAGTTTTAAAAAGTTTAAAAGAGCAATTCAGTGTATAAAATTAATATAAATAATTTTAATTTTAAATAAATAAATAAAAATTTATTAGTATCAAACATTTTATTTTTGCAAAGAAAAAGGATAATTTTAGGCCGGAATCTAATTAAAGTCATAAATCTGTGCCCATAAAGTAAAATTTCCAAGATCAATTATCCCCGAAATAAAAGCTTTTTCCAAATAAGGCAACTAAAATTCCATCTTTAAATTAAACTAATTAAAATTTTTAAGTTGATAGTTCTTTCAATTCTTATAATAATTACTAAAATTAACAGTAAAGTCCAAAATAAAAATATGTTAATAACCCAAAAATAAGTTTGCAATAACTATAGCAACTTAATTTGGATAACAATAATGATCCAAAAATGATTAACACAATGTAAATAAAAAATTTTATATGATTTTTATTTTATTTATATAAAATTTATATTTATAAAAAATGATTAATATATTTGTTGTATGTAATATTTAGGGTTTTTAAAAGTTACATTAATTTTGATGAAACTTAGGAGTTAGAAAATTACATTAACAAATTAATTCAACAAAGAAAGAATGAGCAATTAGAATAATAGACGTAAAATCTCACTTTTGCATAAAGTTTAAATAATACAAAAATTAAAATTAGATTAAACAAAAATTCTGCCAGCAATAATATAAATAAAAATAATCATTTGAATAACTTTCTTTAAAAAAATAAAGCTTTAAATAGATATTATAAAAATAGTGATTAAAATTAAAACAGTACTATTTTATCACAAGTAAATAAAATATATAATTGTTTAATTTTAACATTTTATATTTATTTTTTATTTAATATAATTTTTTACTTTTAAAATTTTTTAATTAATAAATTACAGACAGGGGTAAAGTAGAATATTAAATAAGATAACAACTCTGAAAAATATAAATTAAATTACGGAACTCCAAAAATTGAGTTAAAATCGCATAATTCCACTTACACTTAGTTTGCATAGATAAGAAAAAGTACCTGATATTTTGCATAATTAAAATTATAATTCAATTTTACATTAATTTAAAATTATTTTTATTAATATAAAAATACATTTTAATATATTTTATAATAATAAATGGATAATAAATATATAATTTTTTTTTATAACTTAATATCATAAATATAACATTTTTTTATAATTTATTAAAAATTAGGTGCTGAGCCTAGAAATATAAGTAGAGATAATTTTGCTTAGAATACATATTTAACACCTACGAATAGAAATTTTTAAACTATAACTAGTGAAAATAGTAGTAGCAGTAATAGATATGATTAAAATTAGAGTGGTAATAAAAAGAGCTAAATATACCTTAAACCTATGAAAAGATAATTTTCTTAGAAAATAAATTAATAAAAATAAATTTTTTCAAATAAAAGAAGGGTAAAAAATGGTTATTTATGATAAATTAATTTTTCATATTAATTTATTAATACTTTTATAATTTATAGGAAACTAGACCTGCAATTAAAAAAATTGAAGAGGAAGAGGATCACTTTTATCAAAATTCTGAAATTTTGGGTAAATATAATTAATTTTATAACTTTAATATTATATATATATGTAATTTTTAAGAACTATCATTTTAAATTAGATGATAATTATGAATAATAAACTAATCAAGATATTTCTAGTAAAAAATGAACATATGTCCAGTTATTGTATATAAATTTATAATATAATTTTATGTTAGATAATATTTATTTATTCATTATATATATATGTGTATTCTTAAAAATCCATATTTAATAAAATACAATATTTTTTAAATATAAAGTGTTTATGGATCTATATTTCTTATCATTTAACAAGTGTTAAATTTAAATATTTTAGAAGCAATATGTATTTATTCTATTAATAAAGCACAATTGTAAAATATATGTTTTTTTTTTCAGAATTGATTAAATTAATTAATCATAATAATATCCTATAAATAAATAGTCTTTGTAAAAAATAAAATTAGAAAATAAATAAATAAAAATCAAATTAATAAATTTTTTTTTAATAAAACAAAAAAAATAATGGCTTAAGAATCCGAATTATTAAAAAAAAAAAAAGTAGATAAGTTAAATTTTACTCTTTTAAAAGAAAAAAATAAGTATTTAAGGTTAGATGTTCTTCCTTTTATATTTCTCTATTTTGCCTTAGTTTATTGGTATTTAAATTTGGAGTATGAAGATGACGAAGTTTATCCCAAAATTGGATTTATTGCAATTGCATTTTTAAATTGTATAACTTATTTATTGGGCCACTGGGTAAAAATTCAATTAAGATCTAATAAAATACTATTTATAAATATTTATTTTTTAAAAATTATATATACTTAAGAAAAAGTTTTATAAATATACAATAACTAAGTTAAAATAATAAATACCATTTTTTTTAAAAAAATAAATTTTTTTATATATAGAGCATACAGTCAAAGGCAATTATCCAGTACAATAAAATTAAAGGAAAAAAAACTTAATAAAAATTACAGTAGGCCCAATTTATTTATGTAGATTACTGTCCAGTTTAAAAGACAGCAATTAGACAAATTGTTCCTCTTTAATTTGAAAATACTGTAAAAGACGGTGAAAAAGCTTAAAAAGTGGATTTTGAAAAACCATATTGTCATTTTATGGAAAAAAAATACGTTTTCGACTGGGAAAAATTCGATTTTTACAGACTTAAGCCTTCTTATAATAAATAAAGCATATAATATTTAAATGAACACATTGCAGATGCCAAGGAAAACGAATTATTATATGATAAGAATATTTTAGAAATTCCTATGAAAAAATTCAAAGAAGTACTTAGAGACCAGTTAATGGAGCCCTTTTCTTTTTTCCAAATTTTTTCCGTTTCTCTTTGGCTTATGGACGAAAACAGAATTTATGCTATGATGACTTTGGGACTTTTATTTTTTTCAGCTTGCACTGTTGTTATTTAAAGGTTGAGAACTATGCTTATGTTGAGGGGAATGAAACTTAATCCTTAGTATATTTAGGTAAAAATAGAAAAAAAATTATTAATTTTAAATAAACACATGTTTATATTAAATATGCTTATTTTTTTTATTTATTATATCCTTTTTTATTTGTAAAGGAAATTAATATAATAAATATTTATATTAAATAATTTTTTTTTAGTCATCATTTTATATTTTATTATATTTGTAATGAGAATTAATATAATAAAATTTATGTATTATATATATATGTATTTATTATGCAAAAAATTATTTATTAAAATTATATTTGTATTTATTATTTTTTAGGTTTATAGAAATAAAAAATGGGTAAGAATTTCAAGTGACGATTTAGTACCTGGAGACATTTGTATAATTTAGGCTAATCATAATTTAAAAGCAGTTGAAGGAGTTTAAAGAGAAACTGACGAGCAATTTTTGAGAAGAGAAATTCCTTTTTCTGAAAAATGGCCCAAAAAATTCTTTTAAACTTAAAATATGAATGTTGAAACTCACAAATGTTTACCAGCCGATTTTGTATTGTTAAATGGAAGTGTTGTTGCAAATGAAGCCGTTTTAACTGGGGAATCAGTTCCCTAAATCAAGGAGTCTATTGAAAAAGCTGATAAAGACAGGTAAAATTTTATTATCAATTTTATTAAATATTTTTAATTCAAAATAATAAAAAACTTATTTAAAAATTAAATAAATTTATAGCCAACTACAAGTAAAAACAATTCACAAAAATACTATATTATACTGTGGAACTGAAGTTATTTAGGTTTTTCCCAGTGAAAATTATCCTGGTGCTGTTAAGGTATTAAAAAAAATAAAGTCTGATATAAATTTAATTATTAAATTAAATTTTAATTAAATTAATTTTTTTAAAAAAAAATAAAAAATAGACAAAACCTTAAGCCCCTGCCTGTTTGGCCAGAGTATTAAGAACTGGATTTGACACTTCTAAAGGAAAATTAATAAGAACAGTTTTACACAACAATGAGAATTTATAAATAAAATAAACAGATGCTTTATTTTTGATTGGAATTTTGCTTATTTTTTCGATTATTTCTAGTGCTTACGTTTTAATGTACGGATTGGAAGATGAAGACAGAAGCAAAAATAAACTATTTTTAAGGTGTATATTAATTATTACCACTGTTGTTCCCCCTGAATTACCCATGATTTTAACTATTTCTGTTAATACTAGTTTATTGTACTTGTAGAGGAAAAAAATTTTTTGTACTGAGCCTTTTAGAATTCGTAAGATAAAAAAAAAAATAATATAAATATAAAACTTAAGTTATAATTATAAATTTAATACTAAAAATTAAATTATAAGTTTTATAAATAAAATTAAACATAGTTATTAATTTATTTAATTAATTTTTATTACATCTTATAATAATTTTTATTGTATTATTATATATATAATTTTTGATATATTTATTAAAAAATTTATTGATATTATATATATATATTATTTTTAACTTTATGAATAAATTAAGCTTTTGGAGGAAAAGTTGATGTTTGTGCATTTGATAAAACTGGAACTTTGACTAGTGATTCTTTATTATTTAAAGGAATTTTGGAAAATTTACACGATGTTAAACATTTAAAGGGTAAAGATGATATAAGTGTCGAATCTTAAGATGTCTTAGCAGGATGTCATACATTATTAGTTGCCGAGAAAAAATTAACTGGAGATCCCGTTGAAGTTTTATTCTTCGAGGACTAAAAACATTGGGAATATTCTACAAATGATAAAACAGGTAAAATAATTTTTTTATTTTAATTTACTTCTATATAATTTTTTAATTTCTTAACTTATTATTATAATTTTTTTCTTTTTTTTTTTTTAGCAAGATACAAAACCACCTAAAAAATAGTGAAAATCTTGTCTACTTTTTCTTTCAGATCAGACTTAAAAAGAATGAGTACCATAGCTAATATTTATGACAGCGTCACAGGAGTAAGATAAAACAAAGTTTTAACAAAAGGAGCCCCCGAAATAATTTAAGAATTGTTAAAGGAAGTGCCCGAAGGCTACGAAGAAGCTTATAAGCACTATACTAAAAGAGGATACAGAGTTTTGTCTTTGGCTTTTAAAAATATCGATATTGAAACTAGTATAGACGACGTTAAAAGAGAAGATGTGGAAAATAATTTGATTTTTGCAGGATTATTGGTTTGTGAGTCGCCTTTGAAACATGATACTGCTAAATAAATTTAAAGGTTGTAGAAATCTTATTATTAAATTATTATGATAACTGGAGATAATATACTGACGGCTATGAGTATAGGAAAAAAACTGAAATTAGGCATGACTGAAAAAAATTAAAATGGTTAGTATTTGTAGATTGATTATTTAAAAGATTAGTTTAAATTTGTTAATTAAAAAGAAGAAGTTTTGGATTTTGAGCCCAAAAAAATCAAATAATTAGCTTAAGAAAATATCATTAGTTGTAGTGGATATGCACTTAAATAGCTCTTTGTTAAATATCATGGAAAAGATTTGTTTAATATTTTAAATTAGATAAGTATTTATGCAAGAACTACCCCTTAATAAAAAGAATTAATTATAACTTAGTTAAGATTGCATGGAAAAAACGTACTTATGTGTGGTAAAAAATATAAATATAGATTATAAAAATAAAATATAATATAAAGTGTTTTTTTTTTAATATTAGAATTTTTTTAATAATTAATTTTTATTATTTTTTATCAATTTTTTTAAAATTTTAATTTAAAAGGGGATGGGACAAATGATGTTGGAGCATTGAAAAAATCTGATGTTGGAATCGCACTTGTGGGAATGAAAGAAGAAACTGTCGAATAGATTTAAGAAAGAAAAGTTAGAAAAAAAGAAATCGAAAAAAATAAAATGAAAGACCCAAGAAAATATATGTAAGAAATGAATATGTTTGAAAGTGAAATCAATTACAAATTTGGAGATGCCTGTATAGCTGCTCCTTTCACCTCTAAGCACTCAGCTTCGATAAGGTAAATTATTTAATATAAATTTTATATTAATTTATAATTAAATTAAAAAAATAAATAAATATCTTAAATTTTTATAAGTAATAAAAATAAAAAAAAATAAATTAAAAATTTTAAAATTATTTTTAATATTTTAATAAGATGTGTCGCAATTGTTTTAAGATAGGGAATTTGTGCTTTGGTGACTACCATTTAAACTTATAAAATTTTAACAATTTCTTCTTTAATCTAAGCTTATTCTTTGTCTGTTTTACACATGGAGGCTTTAAAGTTCAGTGAGTTCCAATATACCATTTTAGGTATGAAAATTTAATAATTTAAAAAAAAAAATTAATATATAAACTGAATGTAATTTAAATTTTTATTAATTTAATAATTAATTATTATTTTATAAAAGGAATGTCTGCGGCCTACTGCTATTTCCAGTTCTCTAATTCTAAGCCTTTAAAATAACTGTCAAATTTGAAACCAGTGGCTACTATTTTTGAGCCTTACTTTATTATAAGTGTAGTTGGTCAAGTTTGTTTACATTTATGGGGCACTTATTAAAGTGTGTAAATTGGGTTAAAATATTCAACTCCTGAGGATTTATAAGTTAACCATGATGAGGAATTTAAACCTACATTTTTAAATACCTCTGTATTTTTATTTTCCACTTTATCTTAAACTTGCAGCTTTTTGTTTAATAACTCAGGAGAACCTCGTAAAAAAAAAATTTTTATCTCTATATTTATTTATTTAAAAATTTATTTTCTTTTATGAAGATTAAATTTAATTTAATTTATTGAATTTAATATAATTAATAAGATTTTAAGATTACTTAATTTAAATTTAATTAACTAGTATAATAATAAGATTAAATAATTTAAATTTAGTTAATATTGATTTTAAATTTTTTATTTTTTACTTTTAAATTAATTATTTATTTTATATTTATTAGATATGGAAGGTTTTTCTAAAAATAAAAAGTTTTTAAAATTATTGTTAATCTTCTTGGTCGGAACCTTTGTTTTCACTTTGAATTTGGTAGAAGATTTGTCTGCTTATTTTGAATTTAAATTTTAAGGTATTCCTTACGAAGCCAATTTGGAGCTTTTCTACTTATTCGGTGCTATTGTCGGACTTAACTATGTTCTTGAAATTGGTTGTAGGTTTATGAAATTTGGAAAATTATTCAATTGGATTTGAATGAAAATAAAAATAGATTATAAATTTAATTTTATATTTAAAAAAACATTTAATAATATTAATAAATTATATTATTATAGTCAAATATTAAAATATATTTTAATATACATATGTATTTTTTGTATAATAAAATATTTAAATGTAGTTTAAAAGTGATTTTTTTAATATTCATATGACGATTCAATATTATTTTACATTATTCATCTTTTTAATTACTAAAAATTTAAGTAGATAAGAGCGAAAAACGATTTTATAGTTATATATTATTTAGGTCGATAATTGTGAAATAAATTTAGATATATATTTCCATGTAATAATTAATTAGATTTTTAAAATAAATTAATTATGAATTAAAGAATATATACCATAATATTTATGTAAATATATATAAAATTAATAAATTT
>LDAU01000069.1:0-71148 GCA_001447515.1 Pseudocohnilembus persalinus | reverse complement strand
CTATAATATAATATATTATAATGAATTTTTTGAATATATTTAAATGTTATTTAGAAGCAAAATTATTTTTAATCTTTCGGCATAATATTCTAAAAATATATTACTTTTATATAATTCTGTCTATTAATTATAAAATATGACTATAAAATATAAATTAAAACTGCTTCAATTTGTATTCCTATATATAGATGCATCAATATAAATTTTTAAAAAATTTTTTGAATATTGTATTTATATTTAGGAAAATAAAGTTTGATATTAAAAAACTTTAAATTTTATTTTATTTTATAATTAAAAAAATAAAATTTTTTTAAATGAATAAATCATTTACATATTTTTTCTCAATTTTTACATAGTTAAATAAAATTCTAATGCATATAAAATTAAATGGTAGTATTATATTGGTAGATTTTTACTACTAAGTTCCTTATTTTTCTTTTATATTTTAATTTAGTATAAGTATTTTAAAATAAGAAAATTTTAATATTTATATTTCAAATCATAAAATATATTATTAATATATAGTGTTGTCGTAATTAAATCATACTTAAATAAATATTATAATAGTTTTATTCACTAAAAATTTTAAATTACTAGTATTTTTAATTTATTATCAAATAAAAATAAAAAACTCAATAAATAAAAATTCAAAAATAAAATAAGATTTTAAAATAGATATTATCACTTATTATAAGGATATATAGCAAAAGTAAAATAACAAAATAATTTGGAACAATAAATAAAAAGATAATATTTTTATTTAAATCTATTGAAAGGAAATGGAAATAAGTTAAATTTAATCATTTTAATAAACTTCTTTGTATTCAAATAGCTACGTAAATGTTTATTTATTTATTATTTTAATAAAAATATTAGATATATTATTAACTAAAATAAATAAATCACTGCAATTTATTATTAAACCGAAATCTATATTTAATCTTAAAAATAATTTTTATTATTTTATATTAAAAAAAGAGATAAAATTATAAAATTGTTGGATAGCATCTATTTGAAAACTTTTACATATATGGACCGAAATTGACTGGACTTAATTACTTTATAAATCAAAATGATAAAGAAAATGACAAAATATAAGTTTAAAATTATTTTTAATACTCAGATTATATTTAAGATGATTAGTAAGCGTAATTTTTATACACCTATAATAAGTTTGCATATTTTAATATTTACAAATATTAGAAAAGTCCAAGAGTATATAAGAGATAGGGTATATACAACCTATTAAAATGTTAGCGTTTCAAAAGTTAAAAGAAAAAATAAAGAGTAGCATAAAATTAAATAAGATTCAATAAAAATAAAATAAATGGATAGCAATTTAATAGATTTTAATAAAATTATAATTTTATAACTATAAAATGCGTGGTACGTTGATATGGGTATTTAAAAAGCAGTCTCAAAAAAAGTTGCTTTTTATAACAAATATAAGTAATTATTTATTGTTGCCAAGAAGTTTAAATCATTTATTTTATTTAAAAATAAAGATAAAGAAGGTAAACTATAAATTTATATACAAGAAAATATTAAAAATTATTAATTTTGAAGATAATTACGCTTATTTTGATATTACTATTTGTTTCTTAACATTCTATCCATTTTTGGAATTACATATTAAATAATTGATAAAAATAGAAGGTAATTAATAATAAATATAATAAAAAATAAATAAATATATATTTTTTTTTATAGAATTATTTTAGCAGATTAGTGACAAAGGCTTTTTAGAAATTATAAACAAATTATCTGCCAATAAAATTCCTTTAAATTAAGATATAAAAAATTATTTTTAAAATAAAGTTAATGTATAATAAAGTTAAGAAAATACTTAAAATTTTATATACCAATTAAACAACTTTTATTCAGGGCATATTAAGATCAATTAAATAAATTATTTCTAGGGAAATATTTAATATTTTATAAAATAAGAATAAATTCCATATCTCAGACATATAGAAATTATGTAAATAATGTTTTAAATCATCGGTTTGTAACAATTCCTTACCTACATTTTTTCAGAATCTATAGGTAGAAAATTATTATTGGTATGTCAAAATCATGCAGCTTTGAATTTAATACAGTAAAATTATTTAATTTTTTAATAAAATAAATCATAATATTTATTAAGGATGTGTCTTTCTAGTATATTGCCTATTTTTTATACAGCTCAAGGAAAAATGGTTTTTATTCCAGAATCACTGTACTCAGTAATTTATTTAATTTTTTATTTGTTATATGTAAAAGGATTCGAAAGTTTTGATTTTATTATTTATATGCTTTAAATTAAATTTTTATAAAATTCAATCTGTAAATTTCTCTAATTTTATTTCCAATTTCTAATAAATCTATAATTATAATATTAAAAGGACTATTAAAAGGAAGAATCCATTTACATATTGGGAATATAGCAATAAATAGATATTAAGGTTGATATAAATAAATATTGTGACATACTTATAATAGTTTAAAATGATGGTTCAATAACTGATTATAAAAATGTAATTCACATAGGCTTTAAATTATAAAATTTTATTATTTAAATATATTTATCTTCTAGACAATAGATTTTAATTATTATATAATCCAAGAGCTTATTAGAACTTTATAAAATTAATAAAAGCTTGAAGTTAATTTAATTAAATATTAATATACATGGTTTTATTTAATTTTTAAATTAGGCAAAAAGATACAATTATAGATTGTAAAAGTATAAAACTGATAAGAAAGTATGGGATAAAAATAACAAAGATAATAAAAAATAATACCCTATATAACCACCTATATAAATTTAATAAATGGAAGTAATACCTTTTAATATAATTATTGATATATGTGAATTTTGTTTATAATTTAAAATTTTTATACAAATTTAAAAGTAAAATAAAATTAAATTCTTTTACAAATTCATAAAATGCCAATATGAATTTATTAATATTTTTAAAAGTTTTAAGCTTTAACCAAATCATTTTTTAGAATTAACTCAGATTAATAAATATTTATGTATTAATTAAATATAAATTTAATTTATCTTTAAATTACTTATCCTATTATCAAAAATTATTTCATCTTTATATCTTTAATTAATTTTTTATCGACATTATAGGAACTTCTAGCTAAATATATAGTATTGTTAAATCCAGAATTAAACATCATCCATAGTAAATTTAACAAAAAATAAAAATAAGAACAAACAAAAATCTCGTTAAAAATGTAACTTAAAAATATTAATTGGTCTAACATACAAGAATAAATACAAAAGGATGATATAGTAAGGTTTTTAAGTATTATTTAAAATTTCATTTATCAAAATTTTGTAACGAACCTTTAGATTAGCCCTAAGTTGGTAATTATGTGTAAATTAAATAATAAACACTTATTAATGTATAAATTTTAAAGACAGTATTAAACGTGTGTAATGTTCATAAAATTGATAATTTTGAGGCTTAAAAGGAATTATTCAATAATATATAAAAAAACTGTTAGCTTCCAAATAACTTTAAAAAAGTCTTTAAATAATACATTGATGTTTTAATTTAAAATAGCAATTTAGTAATTAATTAAAATTTTAAAGGGTTTTCAATTTAATTTTTATAAAATTTAATCAAAAATTACTTATCCAGTATTGGTATTATAAAATGTATTATTTGTAACAAATTTAATTTTTTGAGAACATATTTACTTCCATTATATGATATACATAATTAATATAATAAAATTAGTTATTATAATAGTAAAAACATTTTTGAATTTAAATTTTATCGAATTTTATTTATATTCTAAATTAATGTATGGTTTAAAATTTATGATAACAAATTATAAATATGTATATATTCATTAAACCCTAATAATAAAAGTATTATATACCAGTAATATAGCTTTAATCTATTTATTTATTTATTTATTTATTTATTTATTTATTTATTTATTTATTTATTTATTTATTTATTTATTTATTTATATATATCCCTTAATTATTTTATATATAGCTTTAAATATATAATTTTTAACTAAATTTTTGTTTTTATAGCAATAATTTTAGGGAGAATTATAGTTACAAATAGATAGAATGTGTTAAAATGATTAAATTAAATCTTCAAGCTTAAGTGGTGATTTAATTATTGAATGAATAATTGTTCTATTTATATAAATGAAAAAGAATAGTACTCAGACTTTTAAAATATAAAAATGAATATAACTTTATTCTTATAACATAATAATGGATTTGGCTATATAGAAAATATAAAATTTATTACATAATTTAAATGAATAAAATATCACTTAATTTTTTTAAATTTTTATAATTAAATTGTAAAAATATTTATAAGTAATTAATTTTGAATAAAGGAAAATATTAAATCACTAATTTTGTAAATTAAATATTTATAAGTTTAACTAGAAGAATAAACAATTTTTAATTTGATTTATATTTATATAATAAACTATCGCAATAATGTTAAGATAATGTTTTAAAAATTATTATATTAAAAAAAAGATTTAATTTTAATAATTTTAATAAATTTAATTAAAATTAAATAAAAATAAAGAAAGAAAAAAAAAAAACAAAATTATAATTAATATTATGGAGTAAAATAAGCGTAATATTATTTCTATTATAAATTTTTTTAAAAGTTAATCATATAAAAATTTTTGGATTAGAATAATTAACATACGAGACTTTAAAAAATTAATGTGAAGTATTATAAAAAGAAAATACAGCATTAAAATCTGAAAATTTGAAATTAAAGGATAAATTAGAAAAAAATGGAAGTAATAATATATAGATAAATTTGAAAATTGTTTTTAAATTTTTATTGAATAAGAAGTGTATTTTATTTTTTATGAGGATATATTAAATTTAAATTAAAATCTAAATTAGTCAATTACGAAAGTGATGACGAATGTCTTAAAAAAATAGTAGTTAAATAATAAAATAGTCCCGAAAAAACAAAATTATAAAATAAAAAAACAATAATAGAAAGAATAGGATAAGAAAGATTGGTTAAGGCGGTTTATTTATAATATGAAATATTGTTAGAAACAGATGATATAGGTAGTTAGTTTCATACTCTTGCTTATTATTGTCCAGAAAGTTTTGAAATGCTAAAAAAACATTAAATTGAATTTAAAACTAACATTTATGGTGGATCTGTTAAGTAAATATTATAGATAAAATAAGATAAAAGAATTATTAAAAATAAACATTTAATATATTTTTCCTCCAATTATATTTTAAAACTGCACTTTTTTAGATTTAATTTTATTATAATGTATTTTATTTTTATTTTTATTAGTAAAAATACTATTATTTTGTAAGTAAAAAATAATTATATTACAATTTATTTATACCTTAAATTAAAAAAATATAATATAAAGTATTTCGATTTATAAAATATTTTTTCTTTAATATAAAAAGATATCACGGCAGAGATATATATCAGGCTCACAAATTTAAAAATATCAGTAAAAAGGATGTAGATATTTGGATAAGTTGTATGAAAAAAGCTTATAAATAGCTTCAAATAGACGATGAGACTATTTAAGATGCTGTTGATGCTATCTAATAAATTACATAATATGTTATAACTGTGTGAAATGAATTTAAAATTGTAACTTGTCAAAAATTATAATAAAAAAGATATTTTTATAACTATTACAAAACCGAATTCCTTATACATTTTCATTTTAAATAATTTATTATTTTTAAAAATAATTTATATTTTATTTTATATTTCAACAATATATATATATAAATACAATATTTTTATTTATCCTCATTAAATGTGATGTAATTGTAATAAATTAATCTATCTTATAACTAAACTCCATATAATTTAATTAAATATAATATATAAATTTTTAAGTATAAAAAATTATTACAGTTATTCAAAAAACTAATTAATAACTAATTTGAATATGGCTTAAAAATTTATAAAAATAAAAATATGAAAGGATTAAATTTAGAATTGAATATTTTACAAATTTATTAAACTATATTAAAATTAAAAATTATATATTTTTATTATAAGCATATTTTACATATTTTTAAATTAGAGTAAAATTATATGATTTTTTCTTTTTTATTTTGAAACGATAAAATTTTATATTTACTATATTATATTATTTTAAATCATAAAATTAAATAAATAAATGAATAACAAATATAAAATATCGATTTATAATTTGTTAGAAAATAATTATTAGATATCAGATACATATTACGTAATATATAAATATTTATTATTATTTGGATTAAGAATAAATGTCACTATATATAATTTCCTTATAATTTAATCAATAAATAATACTAAAAATTAAAACAAAAAATTTATTAAATAAAAATTAAAATAAAATATTTCATGCATAAAGCTAGCAAAAGTACCAGAATAGATGATTTGTTTAAAACAAATTAAAACCAGGAAGAAACAGTTTTTGAAGTGCAAGAAAGGTTGAGGAAAATGTCTTTCGAAACAATGAGAAAAAAGGCCGAAAAAATAAGACCATAAATTCCTGAGCCAAAGGAACATGCTACATTAGAATTACCTGATGGAAAAGTAATATAAATTCCTATATTAAAGCCAGTTAATGGAAATAAAATGTTAGATATTAGGCAATTATATACTTAGTGTGGACACTTTACTTTTGGTAAAAAATTAATATTTATATAAAATTTGTAAATTTCTAATTTTTTCGCACAATTAAAAGAATATTTTGAAAAGTTTTATAAAATTTTAGACCCTGGGTTTACTTCAACTGGTAGCTGTAGTTCAACTATAACTTTTATAGACGGAAATAAAGGAGAATTAAGATACAGAGGTTATGATATTTCAGATTTGGCAGAAAACTCAACATTTTCAGAAGTTTGCTATTTATTAATGTTCGGAGATCTACCAGATTAAAAAGAATTAAACAGATATGAAAGCTTAATAGTTAGCGAAATGTTTCTTCATTAAAAACATATAAAAATGTATGAAGGTTATTAAAAAGATGCACATCCAATGGCAATGCTAATCGGTATGACTGGAGCAGGTGCTTCTTTTTTGCATGGTAGAACAGACATATTTGATTCAAGAGATAGAGA
This sequence comes from Pseudocohnilembus persalinus, assembly GCA_001447515.1. Lineage (NCBI taxonomy): Eukaryota > Ciliophora > Oligohymenophorea > Philasterida > Pseudocohnilembidae > Pseudocohnilembus > Pseudocohnilembus persalinus. Next base: position 64,052 of record LDAU01000069.1, on the reverse strand, counting down.
AAATATATAAATAAAATCTGTGGCCTAGGTAGCCGCAATAGCTGCTCACAGGTACACAAATTTTAATATATTTTTAATAAAATTAATTTATTATTTTTGTTAAAATAGTTATAGAAATTCAACTGGTTTGCCTCTGGTAAACCCGAAAAAGTAGTACGGTTTCATGAAAAACTTTTTGTACATGATGTTTTCTAATCCTATGGAAGAGGAATTTAATATCAATCCTAAAATAGTTAGAGCCCTTGAAGTAATTTTCATAGTCCACGCCGACCACGAATAAAATGCTTCTACTTCAACTGCCAGAATATCTGGGTCTTCTTTGGCTAATCCTTACTCAGTTTTATCTGCCGCCATGGGATCTTTATGGGGTCCTGCACACGGGGGAGCTAATGAAGCAGTTTTAAAAATGCTGAAACAAATAGGTTCTGTAGAAAATATTCCTTAATTTTTAGAGGATGTGAAAAATAAAAAATAAAGGCTTATGGGATTTGGGTAAAATAAAATAAAAAATATTAAAATTATTAAAAGAAAAATTATATGAAATTTTTAATAAAAATAGACATAGAGTTTATAAAAATTTTGACCCGAGAGCGACTATTATGAAAAAAATGTGTCATGACGTTTTAAATATAGTAAACAAAAAAGATGACTAGTTATTGAAGCTAGCAATTGAATTAGAAAAAATTGCACTTTAAGATGAATATTTTATATCTAGAAAATTATATCCTAATGTTGACTTCTATACTGGAATTATATACAATGGTAATATTTTAAAATATAATAGTTTTAAAGTGATATGAATAATATTTATTTGCAATAAATTTTTTAGCTCTGGATATTCCAGAAAATATGTTTACCGTTTTATTTGCGGTTGCTAGAACAATTGGTTGGATATCTCACTGGAATGAATAACTGCACGAAAATTTGTAGAAAATTGGCAGACCAAGATAAATGTATGTTGGCAAAACTATAAGATAATTTATTCCCCTATCCTCTAGAGCCATAAAATAAGATTCCTAAATTTAGGACATACCAAAAAAATCAAAGTTAACTTAAATACCAATTTTATGAAAATATAATATAAATTAAATAACTAAATATCGATTCTAATTTTATTAAAAAAAAATATTATATTCTCATATATCAAATACTTATTAATTTTTACTTTAAATTTTTTATTAAATTAATTTATTATTAATATATTTTTTATATTTAACTATGATCAGGAGTTTTTTCTTATTAATAAACAGTTTAACAAATTCTGATAAATTCTTTTTAATAGTTTTATGATAATGCTTAAAACAATAGTTATTGAATTAAAAAGTTTATTGAATAAAAGTTCGGAATAATTAAGTGATTTTCGAGATTATAAAAGAATAAATATATAAAAAACTAATTTAACAAAATAAAAATAACATTTTAAATATAATTAAATAATATGGCAGGTAAAAAAACTATTGGAAATTATACTCTAATAAAAGAAATAGGAATGGGGTCATTTTCCAGAGTCTATTTTGCCATGGATTAAGAAAAAAATGAATATGCAATTAAAAAAATACCTAGAAATCCCCAGTCTCATGAAATTAATAAATAAATAGAAAAGGAAATTGAGATTTTAATTTAATTAGATAACCCCAATATTATTAAACTTTAAGATATAAAATAAACCAAAAATAACATGTAAAATTAAATTTCTTAAGTGTATTTTCATTTAAGCATTAATTAATTTTAATTATTTTAGATATATAGTGTTTTAGTACTGTAAATATGGAGATCTAAGAGTGTGTTAAGGACAATTTTTTTAAAAAGGATTGCCAGAAATTATAGTGTAAAAAATCATGTAATAGCTTGTTTCTGCAATGAAAGGTGTCAGAGAAATAGGAATAGTGCACAGAGATTTAAAGTTGGGAAACATCCTAATTAAAGAAAATTTTGGAATTTTATTAGCAGATTTTGGTTTTGCGAAAATCCAATCAGAATTCTTCATGAACAGTTATTGCGGAACCCCAATAACTATGGTAATTTAATTTTATAATGAAAAATCAAAATTGTTTATAAACATAAATAATTTAAAAAAAAAGGCTCCTGAAATTTTAAAAAGATAAAACTACGATGAAAAATGTGATATATGGAGTTTAGGGATAATAACTTACTAACTATTATTTGGAGTTCCTCCATTTATGCCTAAAAAAGGAGATTGGGAAATGACACTTTTATCGGCTATTGAAAATAGTAAAATGAATTTTGATACTTTAAATATAAGCAATTAAAACTGCAAAGATTTTTTGAAGTAATGTTTAAAATCTGACCCATCTAAAAGAATAAATTATGATGATTTATTCAACCATTTATACATTTAGTAAAAATTGACACATGAATAAGAAAAAGAAATTGAAACAGTATTTTAGGATTATCTTAAGAGGTCAGAAGAATAATAACAAAAAAAATAAGAATAATTTATTTAGCAATCAATTAATATACAAAATATGCTTAAGTAAAAAAAAGAAAAATCTAAAAATTAAACAGGCGATGGTAATAGTAATTCAAAAGGAAATTCCATAGAGAAAGCTGATGATGTAGAAGAGGACTAAGTTGAATTTCTTTACAAAGACACAGAACTAATAAAGAATTATTTTGAGTAAATACCTGATAAATAATTGAATTAATTTTTAGCCCAAGAATGTTTTTAGATTTCCTAAGAAGAATTTCTAAAACCAACAGAATTGCAAATAAGGGATCATTTTATGAAAGTTAAATAGTCTGTATAGGAGGATAAACTATTACTTGACCTTTATTTGGATCAAACCATATTATCACTCAGGTGTTTACAATAAAATTTAAAATATTTGATTTAAAATGTAGATTTAAAAGTATATTTAGAGTCCTATCACTTATTTGACTTGCCAATAAATTTACTAGCCAAAAACTAATTCATAAAGCTTATGAAAGAAATACAAGAGTTTTTGGTTTAAATTGGCGATAAGATAAGTGACGAGAATTGTAATCCAAACAAGACTTTAGTAGGAAATTTTAAATTTTTGGTACTTAAGGAAATTTAATATATAAACGATGAGAGTGAGAATATTAATTAACAAAATGCAGACGAAATGTTAAGAAGATACAAATATTTAAGATAATTGTGGATTGTAACTGAGTAATCTCATTTAAATCCTTAATGTTCTTTGATAATTAAAAATTTAAGGGGAGAAAAATTTATAACTTCAAAGTTAAAAAATTCTTTAAACGAATAGGAAACAAGAAAGATTTATATGTATATTAAAGAAAATCAATAAGCTATTGAATAAGCTGAAGAAAATGAAAAATCTACCATGGAAAATAATAAAATTATAGATTTAAATGAGGATGAATTCCAAAAAATTTCCAATATTAATGAGCTAAATGTTATATAAGTATCAGTTTCAAATAGAAATCTATATAACGAAACAATTTATAATTAAAGTACTTCAAAATATTACTAGCAAAGAGATATTTCGCTCATACTTTAAATTTTAAATGATAAAATTGATGATCTTTCAGATAATCTTTAATAATATAATTGAATAAAAAAATATATTTAAATCAAAATATAAGTTATTTTTTATAATTTTATTATAGTTTACTGAGTTAAAAATTTTAAATTATAAAATAAATCATTAAAATGATTATTTATTGATAAATAATATTTTTTTTATTTTAGATACAAGAAAAAAATCTTGTTAAATATTTATCCTTAATTTTCACAAAACATCATTTATCATTAAATTTATCTTTAAAATAGTGTTTCATCAAATTTCCACTTTATTTTAAATAATTTATTTTAGGACATTTTAATTTTTACAGAAAATTTATCTGCTATGTACTTATATATTGGTTTTTTTTGTTTTTAATTTTATTAAAATTTTTATGTTAGCTTAAATAATCTACAAAAGGTCTCAGTTTTTATTGTGAAAAACATTTATTTATGCTATTATTTGCTTAACTTAATAAAGATTAATTTGAAGCTGAATTGTTTCTTTAAAGTTATAATTTATCTATAAGATTTTCTATGACATGATCATTTTTAACATGTTCATGTTTTATATCAGAGTACATTGCAGTGCTATTATTATAATTTTATTATGAACTTTTCAAAATGCTATTTGTATATAGACTAATACTTTTTTTTTTCTTTTTTGTTTATTCATTTTAATTCGGAGTTTTTGTTAATGAGCTTTCAAAATTATCTGAGCCTCTTGAATTTATAGGAGATAATTATCTGGACTTTAATATGCTTTATGAGAAGTTTTAATTTTATTATAATGATGAGAGTTTTTTTAAAGTTATTTTCTATTAAGCATTTTATTATTCCTAAGCCAAAGTTGATCCATTTTTATTTACTTATAACCCTTAAATATAATTATTTTATTATTTTTAGTTAAACTTGTTAGGAGTACTTTCAATAATTCTAAACGTGTTATTAAATTACTTTACATCATAGCTAATATTTTAGTTCGATTAATTTTCATCTTATATTTTTTTTTTCTATAAATTAAATAATATTAATTTATTTGAATCCATCTAAGTTTAATTTATTTGTATAGTTTATAATATTTATTTTTTTTACCAATTTTGAATAAGTAATTATATTTGTTTTTTAAGATTTTATATATTACTCCATATCAAATTTTTTACTATACCATTAGGCTAATTTTTATGCATTTTCTCTGCAATGGGCTGAATCTAAAAATGTTAAATAACATTATTCACAGACTTGAATTTATTCACTTAGAAACATGGGATTATTGAATAATATCATTAATTAGTCGTATTCTATTTGATTTTCATTAATATATTTTTTTAAGGGTTTGGGGATATTAACTTCTGGATTTATTTATAATTTTTATTAAAATACTGTTTACTGTTCATTTTTTATTTATCTAGCTGAAAATGAATTTTATTAAAAATTTGAAATTTATGATGTTTAATCTTTATTTAAGTTCATATCACGGTCTTAATTCCAGGCTTATATAATCATTTTAATTGATATATAATAAATTGAATCATGGTCCAAAAGCTTTTCACAATTTTAGCACTCATATGATTTTTTTAATTATTAAGGATCTTATCTAAATATCTTCTAATTATTTATATAATTAGGTATATCATACTAAACTGGTGAAAAATTATATTTTTATTGCAAATTAAAAATTATTTTTGAACAAAATATCAAGTAAATATTATCATTTTTATCTATCTTAAAAATCAAGTCCATTTGCACTGGTTTTTTAAAAAATTATTAAACTGATTCTATATGAAATTACAGGTTACTACAAAAAGTTTCTAATTTTTATGGCAAAATTTTACCTTTAAGGCTTTCTAATAATTTATAAATTAGGCTACTTTAAATATTAATATAAAAGCTTTATACCTGTAGTATTTGAAGCCCTAGAAGATTCTATATTACAAACCCTTTAATAAATGTCATAGTTATTATTACTAATCTAAATTTTGTTAACAATTTTTTAAAAATGACAAATTTCCTGTCCCCATACGGCATTAATTATGACTAAGTTTTATAATGAATATTAAATTTTATTAATTTAATATATTTATTAATTATATTTATATATTCACAATTCTTATCTCCTTTAGGTTAGATAAATTTTTAGAGAAATCCTTCTATTTCTTCATTTATATCTTATTTGTGCTAGAATAACTTTTCTTTTCAAGATAATAAATATTTAAACAATAATTATATAATTTTTAAAGACTTTAAGTAATCAGAAATTACCAATACTATCTTTATTAAAATATTCAAAAACATAGCGATTTGGATTTTTAGTATGAATGAAATATGCAACAATTTAGCAATCACTACTTTATATGTTTTAAAAATAGTTTAATATATATTCAATGTTTAATTTTTTTGCACTCTTTCTTTTGACTTATCCATTTTTAGTGGTAAAATACCACTCTCTTAAATTTTTATAATTATTAATTTATTACTTAGCATTTTTAATATAAAAAAATAAATATCTGTTAAAATAATCTAAGCTTAAACATTAAAAAAAATTTACCTAGGTTTTCCGTACATAAATTAAATTGTATCTGGTATATATACTCTAACAGATTCTTTATTGAATGGATTTCCTAACCATAAATATTTAAAAATATCAAAAAAAAAACCCTAATGGTTATTATCTTAATTTGATTATTGTTTTTTAGATGAATACATTTTGTTATTTTTATAGATTGTAAATATTTAACAATTTTTATTTATAACAATACTATAATAATATAATTATAAATAATTAAAATAAAACTAGTTAATAAAGTAATAATATATTCACATTATTCTTATCTAATAATATAAACATAAAATAATTAATTTTTTAATATCAGTAAATTTTTAAATTACTTGATAGAAAAAATATTTTCTTATTCAGTATAAATGGTGAGGCCAATTAGATGGATCAGTTACAGATTATTACCTAATTAATTTATTTGTGCATTTTTAGTATATTAACATATAAACCTATGAAGCTGGTATCTATAAATTTAATTATATTAAATATTAATAATATATGAATAATATTTATATTATTATTTTTCCAATACCCTACGCTCAGGGTCTTGTATTTATATAGTTTTTTCATCATTAAAACAATACCAGTTTCCATTTTACAAATTTTTAGCATAAGTATAATAATGTCCTTTATCAATTTCACCCTTATGACACTTAAAAATATAATATATAATATATTAATAAATATTTTTTAAACATTATTTTAATTTATAATAATAATTGATTTATATTAATACTAATACTGATGTTAATTCATAATGTGGATCTTCCTTTTGTAACTCTTTAGGTATAAAGTTTTTTAAATCAAAAAAATCTGTGTCAAAAGATAGGCATTGATTTATTTTTTTTGCTCCTCCCTTCATATCAAATTTGAATCTCTTAAACATAATCATTAAAATATTTGGTAGTTTCCACAAATCTATTTTTTTTGAGGCCTTTTATTTTTTATTGCAATTTGAACATTCCCATTATTCTGAATCTTCTAATTATTCATCTGACAAAAATTATTACAAACAATCAATGACATGAACTCTTTTATTTTATTTATTATCCTATTTTAAGAATATTAAAATTAAATTTATTTATTCAACTATCATTTAAATAAATATGTAAAAAAATATGTAAAAAAATATATTCAGCTAATAAGCAGCTAATGAAAATATATGTTTATAAAAATTCTTTATCTTTACTTCCAAAGGTAATGATAAATACATAAATGGCTCAAATTTGTATTTTTTAAAGTTACAAACCTAACAAGTTATAGAATTTTTTAACTATCCTTGAAATAAATCTATTATAACACTTTTATTTTATAGTAAATAATTTTTCCAGTTATCAGCTGCTAATTTTTCTTATTATTTTTCGTTCAAGTTTTCGGTGTATTCTTTGTCAGGAATAAATTATTTTATATTTACTCTATTGAGGTCCTATTTATTAATTTAATATTCTATAAACTGTTTAATGGTTAAAAAAATGGGGCTTAATTTTAATACTTCATGCAAATAATCAAGTAAAAATAAAAAAAATTCTTAAGCATCTTCTTGTGTGTGTTCGCCAAACTATAAAAAAAATTTTTATATTTAATCATGAATTTTTGAGAATTTTAATTTTTACCATAGGTCTAACGTAAGCTATTATTTTATGAAAGTAAGATGGGTCTACAAATTTTGAGGAACAATTCCATATATCTCTAATTAAAATTAGTTTTATCAATTTAAGAAGTATATAAAATTAAGTATATTAATAAAGAAATGATTTACAATATTAATTAAGAAAAGGCTGTTGCAATTAAGCCATTAGAGCCAAATTTATTTTAATAGTTTATTTCACTTTTATGCAATTTTTTGAAGCAATAATCTCTTAAAGGTTAAATATTACTCAAGCACTAAATAACTTTGAAATTTAATTAGAGTAAATACCATAAAAACAAGTGAATTAATTTTACCTGAATTCTGATAACATGTATTTCCTAAATTTTTAATACCAACAATCCCAAATTTTTAATCTTATTTTTATAATACTGTACTGACTTTGTTAGATAATATAGGCTTTTTTGAACTTTTATTATCACTATTATCTTAATTAAGAGAACTGTGATATAAAGAATTATATAGACCTTCCTAATATATGCTTTATTTCAAATTTTTCCCTTCATTTTTATAATCTTTAACTGAACTGCTTTTATTTTAAGATTTTTTAAGCTCTAATTGTATTTAATTATTGTATACATTGAAATCATTTTCTTTAAATTCCTCTTCTATTTTTTAATCAATGTTTAAATTATGCATTTTTTTGAAATTACAAACAAAATTTTCTAGGTCTTTTCTATTATACAATTATTATACATTTTTTTACCCCATTCTGTTTAAATACCTAAGAAAGTTATACTGTTATTTAAGTAATTTAAAAATTTAATTAAAATATTTTAATACCTCATTTATCTACTACTTATATTATTATCCTAATTGGTACAAGAATATTAATCTATATTTTCATTTTTTCCAATTTATTTACTCTAATTTTTTTATATTTTCTTTGTAACAATTTAATCTTATTTTTATTTATTTTTATTGGCTTTATTTTATATATCTAATACCATTTTTTATTAATTTTTGATATATCAGAATTTTATTAGAATAAACTTTAATAAAATGAATAAAAATATAATTTTTATAAAAAGTTGTATTTGCAATTTGATAATAAAAAACCTTCTAATTAATATTTAGTAAGATGAAAAATCACTTTAAATAGCGTAATTATAATTCTTCCGAAGAATAGACTTTTTAAATATATAATAAATTTTTATTTAAAAAAATACATAAGATCTAAAATTTATAAATTTATCGAACTCTTATAATTGTATATAAAATATTTTACCTTATCATTCTTTGTATTTATTTACAAACAATACAAGTTTTAAATTTATGGAAGGTTGAAAATTATAAATATAATATAACTATATTAATTCGATTATATTAGATATAATAATTATATATTATAAATGTTTTTAAAAAAATGAATAAGAAACTAAAATTATATATAGATTCATACATATAAAATCTATAAATGTAAACATTTTTTGCTGTTCCTATATATAAATAACTTTATTTATTAAAATATCAATTTATTGAAAAATTAGAAATAATATGATAAATGAATGGGATTAGTTAATAAATATTATTTAAATACAAATTAATTTATTATTCTAGACCAAAAACTAATGTTGATTAATTTAATTTTAGTTTATTCATTTAATTTTTGCAATAATTATTAAACTCACTAAGAGTTTTATTTGATTAAAACTGGTAAAATAATAAAGTAAAAACATATTACAAGGGTCTTTAAATATTAAACTTAATTAACCAATTAAACTAAAAAAGTAATAATCTAATTTAATACATAAAATTTATACATACATCATAACAATTAAATATATTGAAAAAGTAAATAAAACAAAATAAAGTTTTTATTGTGAATCGCAAATAAAGATAGAAAATGGAACATTTACCAGAAGAACTAAATTTTATTAGAGAACACGCTGAAGGTATTAGGTTAGATTTCATTCATTTGACAGAACAAATTCTTAAAAAAGATATGAAATCAGCCAACAAGCAGCTTCAAGATACACTCATGAATTATTTTTTGGAAAACCAGGTGGGTTCTTTGCTCAAAAAACCTATGAACTAAAATAGTAAAAGGGCTATTAGATTACACATAGAAAAAGAGTTGCCGTAAATAATAATTTAACATATATTTCGCTTTTTAATCCAAATCATAATCAATTTAGAAATTTTTATTATTTATTTTACTCGAATTTTCATGAAACATTTATTCATGCGATTTTAATATTTCCTAAAATTTTTATCTATTTTATTCTAAACTTTAAAGTTTTCTTAAAAATACTACCATTATGTTCACTTAAATTATAACTACTAAACTTATTTACTGATTTAAAATAAGATTGATATATTTATATCTTATTATTTTCATATTCTAACATTTTATAGTAATTTCATATAATAATGCATTATAAAAATAAAATAATTTTAAAAAAAATTAATAGAGAAACGGGAACAAAATACATAAACTTACTAAATGCCTTTGAAAAAAACCTGAAATAATATGAGGTTGCAAATGACTATATTAATTTATTGAAGGATATAATAGTTACCCCTAATAATAATGAAAAATCTCAAGATCAGTGGAAAGCATTAGTTAGAAAAAGAATTTTGGCTATTCTTTTAACAGTTCACTGGTTTGTTAAAAATAAAGAATTCAATGACTTTTTTCAATTATGGGATGAAGTGTATCCTAATAATCCCTTACCAAAGAGAAAGCCCAAATAAACTAGGAAAAAAAGAAATCCTGATGAAAAAAAAAAAAATCTCAAGATCGAAGAATAGAGTATTCCAAAAATCCAAAATGAAGATGAAGAGGAAGATGATGAATATGATGAAGATGATCATACTTAAACTTAAAAATAATCTAGCTAAAGTCACTTAATAAAATAGGAATAGCAACAATAGCATTAAAATTATTTGGACCAATACGGAAATATGAATAATTTATATAACCAATAAAATTTCCAAAATATGCAATAACAATAAATACAGTAACAAATTGCCGCATAGTAGCACTCCTAGCCCTTTATAAATTTAAAACTACTCCCAATGGCCTCCCAGTAATTTGGATAAGGACAGTATAATGGCGGAGATGAATCATACAGGGCTTAATAAGGCTAATACAATTTAGATGCTAACACCCAGTATATTTTGAAAAATGGACTAGGAGCTGAAAGTCCCATGAATATTCTTAGTCCCAATCCGCGAGACAGATAGTAATAACAATAGTATAGTCAAAATAACAGCCCTTTAAATATGAATTCTTCTCAACTAGGCATGCAATATGGATAATCTAATTTTTCTAATGTCATGAATAATTATAATTACCAAAATGAATTCACTCCTAAACTTAATAATGATAAAGATTAAGCCAGCTACTACCAATAAATGTAGATGAATTATCTTATGTCAACAGGTCAAATGACTCCTTTTTCAAATAGGGGAAACACCAACTTTATGAATTAAGATGGAAATGAAAATAAAAATTTTAATTAAAATAATAATATAATTGCCGAGGAAAACTAGGAATCCGTAAATGGAGAAAATCAAAATAATAATAATGATTTATATAAATTAAATGGCAATACTCCTTTAAATTTTAATTAAGGGCAAAATGGAGCAAATTTTTCCTAATATTTGTAAATACAAAAAAACAATAGCAGTTATGCTTAATCGCCATAAAACAATAATAACCAATTAAGTCATTTTGCTAGTTTTGTAAAGAATTTAAATTAAAATTCTAGGAATGATAATGATAGCTAAAATAAATAAAATAATGAAGGTAATAAAAATAAGAGCTAGATGGATTAGAATGGTATTCCATTAGATAATTCAAACAACGCAAATAATAATAATAATGGTAATTTAAACAATAATCAAAAAAATTAAAATACAGGAAACAATAATAATTAACATCTAAGAAAAAAAGTTATTTTATTACAGTAAACATCATAAAACTAGTAAGAACTTTCGCCATTAAATTCACCAGGTATGAATTATGGTCACTCACCAGGTTTAATGGGAAAATTTCCACAATCTTAATTTTTTTAATATAGTTAGTAATAAAAAATGAATTAATAGGGTTAATTAATAAATGATGAAGGAAATAGTCACAAAATGAATTAAATGAAACAAGTTAATTTTTTTAAATAAAACAGTTATAGTTTAGAAAATACTCCTTAAAATATTTTAACCCAATAATTTATGAATAATAACTAAAATAATAATAATGGAAATGACATCAAATTTGATTTTGACGTCGCAAACAGTCCTAATAATTTACTATTCTAAAAGATATGGGAAAATTAAGCTCTTAGTAGAAATGGAAGCCAAGAAATGAATGGATATAATTTTGAGAATGACAAAAGTCCCTTTAATTAAGGTTAATTTTTTGGTGGATTTCATAATATGTTGAACCATTAATAATCGCAAATAAATTAATAATAGTTTAATTTAACTTAATAATAATCATAAGTATTGTAGCACTAATAATCATAGTAGCCTTAATTTTAGTAATAATAAAACTAATAATTGATTTAGTAATAATAAAATAATAATAATACTAATTTTAATAATAACTAAATAGTTCAAAATAATAATATTTAAAATAACAACTAAACAATTACAAATAATAATAATAATGGTAATTAAATGGAAATGGAAGAGTAATAGTAAAATTAGCAAGAAATATAAGCTTCATCGTAATGATACTCTTAAAATTGATTTAATATTCAAAATTAGTTTTTTATTAAATTTATATAGTATCTAAGTATAAAAGTTTTATATTAACTTATTTGGTTATAAATAACTTTTCTAAACTCAAATTATATTAATTATAAATATAATTAAAAATATAAATATAAATTTTACTATAATTCATTTTATAAAATTGTAATAAAATGTCATTTGATAGATATTTATGAATATAACAATAAATTTTCATTTTAAGCTAAAATAACCTATAAATATTTTTTAATATAGTCAAATTATTTATTAATTCATTGTCTATAGTAAAAGAATTTGATACGATATTTGATAATTTTCCAATTATATACAATTTGATTTTTTACTTTAATTAAATCAATAAAAAGGAAAAAATACTAAATAAATTAATTAAATAAGGTAGTAATTATATTTTCTATAAATTAAATAAAGTAAATAATTATAAATAAAATATAAAATAAAAATGGGTTACGATAATAAACCTAGTAATAAGTTATTTGTTGGAAACTTATCTTCTAAGGTATTTAACAAATTTATTAAAAATTAATATAATGTTATTCACTTCAATTAAATTTATTGCAAAGAGTTTTATTGTATTTATTTAAATTTTATTTAATAATTAGACTAAAGAAGAAGATTTATCCAAATTATTTGAAGCTTACGGTAAAATATATTATTTATATTTTTTAACATATTAAAATAAATTTATTATGGTATATATTTTTTAAATTTCAATAGGTACCATTAGGGAAATAAAATTAAAAAATAAAACTGGATCAAATTTCTTTGGATTTGTTGAATTTGAAAAAGTAGAGGATGCAGAAGAAGCCCTTAACAAGTGATAATCTTAAATTATATTATTTTTTAATATATAAAACACATCGGATAAATAGCAAAAACTTCGAGTCTCTAATTATTTAGCCAAAACTTTATAACTTTGATTTTTTCAAGAAAAAAAAGAGCTAAATTAAAAATGCTGTTAAAAACACCCATTTATAAAGATGTACATTTTTAAATAAATATTAAAATTACTTAATTAAATAAATAAGAAAAAATTAAATTAAAAAAAAAATAGGATATCTACTAAAAATAATAATTTCTTTTGGGGGTTTATTTTAATAAATTATTACTTAAACTTTTCTTTTAAACTAATTCTCAACTTACAACTTTTATATGAGTGAGTTTACTTTTACTACAAACTAATTTATTTCTTTTTCTTTTTCGCACACTTACTAAGACTAAGAAGTCTAAAAACAAAAAAATATAAGCTCATTTCTTTATTAACGATAAAAATGCAATAATAATAAAATTAATTTGTCGATGCTACATTTAATTCGCTTGCGTAAATAAAAATAAATAAATAAAGAAATGGTTATATTTTAATAAGAGCTGGCTAAATTTTTTACTTCTATATACCTTACTAATTTGCTTTTGATCATACTAAATATAATATTTGTTAAATCTTCTACATTTCTTCGTGATTATTTTCTAAATTTTAGCTCGCTTAGCTGTTTTATTTTGCAATAATGAGCTGAAAATTAACTAAGCTTAAATTATTCTAAAAATCTTTTCTTTTAAACCAAAATCAATTTTGGTCGAGCTTTAATTAAATGTAGTTTAGCAAATTAGCTATGACAAAAAGCTGTTTTAGCTAATCAACATATCATTACTCTTGTGATTAAATTAAATTAAAATAAAATAAAAACTCATTATCGGCTTTCGTAATTAATGATTTGTTCTTATCATAGGTTAAACTTTGCTGAATGCCTTGGAAAAGATATTAGAATTGAATTCGGTAAAGGTGGTAGAAGAGGAACTTACGACAGTAGAGATAGCAGAGGAGGATATAGAGGGTCCGGTAAAAAATTAAAAAATTATTTTTAAATATTTATAAAAACTAAAATGTATTAAAATATCAATATAAAAATTTAATTTTGTAAAGAACTTAAAAGATGTTATAACTGTGGTTCCACTAGTCATAAAGTCGCTGACTGTAGAAGAAGTAGATCTTAGTAAATTATCGGAATTTTTTTTATATTTTAAATTAAAAGCCTTAATTTAAACTTAATTTAGTTCTCCAAGAAGAAGTAGAAGAAGCAGATATAGTAGAAGTAGAAGTAGATCTTCTTCCAGACATAAATCCAGAAGAAGCAGAAGAAGCAGATCCAGAAGTAGCAGCAGAGATAAAAGAAAACACAAAAGAAGAAGTCACAGAAGTAGATCTAGAGACAGAAAAAGATCTTACTCAGGTAGAAGAGACAGGTCCAGATCCAACAGAAGATCCAGAAGATCTCCTTCCACTGATTCCGGCAGATCTAGAAACAGATCCATCTCCAGATCCAGATCTAATAAATCCAGATCTAAATCCAGCAACTGATTAGATTATTATAAGCTTATATTTTAAACCCATTTTCATAATTATAATATAAGTAATGTTAATTTTTCTTACAAATTTTAACGGATGCTAATGTTCTCTAAAAATAAATTAATCTTTACTTTGATTAAAATGTCTAAAAAAATCTGAATTTTTTTTAAATGAATTCTTTAAGTTAAATAATTTTTCTTTAATAGCAAAAATAATAAGAAGTGGGTTAAAAATATTTTTATCATTACAATTTATTTTATACAATTAATTTATCCAATGTTTTTTATAAATAAAATAAATTAAAGGCAGATAAAATTAATTCATACTATTGATATATTTATTATAATTTAGTTTTGCAAAAAAATATCGTTTTTTTGCAATAAATAGTTCTATGCTATTTTTAAGTAAATAATTAATTGATAATAAATTTAAGAATTTGTATAATAATAAAATTAAATATTAATTATTCAATAAATATTTCAATAAAAACTATATAACTAACTAATTAATAAAACAAATTACTTCAATTATTTTTTAATACAATAAATAAATAAATTAAAATTTGAAAAACAACCCAATCAAAAAAAATAAAATAAATAAAACAAAATTCTAAATAAAATTATAGAATAATATGGGAGCCAATTGCTGTTCTCAAGATAACAAAGGATAAGAGGAAATTGTAAATCCTTTGAAACCAGGAATGCCCGGATAAAATTAATAATAAGTAGGGGAATAAGAAAATATTAATGTCGATTACGGAAACAAATAAACATAAAACAAATATAATGCTGGAGTAATAGAAGAAAATTCAAATGGGCAAAGTAATTCAGTTGAAAATTAACACGCCCCTTCAACATCAGTATAAATTAAAATTAATCAAATTCTATAATATCGTATATTTAAATAGATTTATATTGTGTAATAATACTTAAAATCTATATTTATTTAAAAATCAGATAGCGAAGAAAATAGATGCAGTTCCCTAGTATAATAATTAAGCAGCCCAAAAAACTTTAGATAAATAGGGAAATTTCGATTATAGTTAAGATAATTCAGAATTCGAAGGGTATCCTAAGTTGGGACCCTATGAATTTGAAAATGGAGCCGTTTATGTAGGACAATGGAAAGAAGGAGTCAGGTAATTCAAAAAATCTACAGTTATTAATCTTTTTTAATACGCATACTTTATTCATTCCCATTAGTTTTTATATTCCATTACTTATTTTATTTAAATGTAATAAAATTTAATCAAATTAAACAACGTAAAAATTTTAAAAAAGA
Source organism: Pseudocohnilembus persalinus (assembly GCA_001447515.1). Lineage (NCBI taxonomy): Eukaryota > Ciliophora > Oligohymenophorea > Philasterida > Pseudocohnilembidae > Pseudocohnilembus > Pseudocohnilembus persalinus. The sequence continues at coordinate 47,998 of LDAU01000069.1, read as the reverse complement.
CACGGGTAAGGAAAATAATACTGGAATGACGGATCTTTTTATGAAGGTTACTGGAGAAATAATATGGCTAATGGAAAAGGAAGACTCATACATGCAGATGGAGATGTTTATGAAGGAGAATGGAAAGACGATAAAGCCCACGGTAAAGGATTTTACAATCACACAGATGGAGCCAGATATGAAGGAGAATGGTACGAGGATAAATAGGTATTTAATATTTAAATATAATTATCTATTTTGTTAGTTATATTATTTTCTCACACACTAATATTTATTTAATAATTAACCAATTTATAAATAAAACAGCATGGTTTCGGAATTGAAACCTGGCCAGATGGAGCCAAATATGAGGGAAATTATCACATGGGTAGAAAACATGGTTCTGGGAAATTTTTATGGGCAGATGGTTCTACTTATGAAGGAGAATTCTAAGATAATAATGTAAGTATAAAAAATACAAAAAATTTCTTATATTAACTAATATTTTTATATTAATTAAGATACACGGTAGAGGAACATATTAATGGGCTGATGGAAGAAAATTTGTCGGAGAATGGAAAAATAACAAAATGTAAATAATGAAATATCTTTTAATATATAACAAAATAAGATAATTATAATAGTAATAGTAGCAGACATATTTTTTAACAATATGAAAATTTTAATTTTACAATATAAAAATAAAATATATATCTTTTAATTGGTAGGGATGGAGAAGGGGAATTTGTATGGGCCGATGGGAGAAAATACAGCGGTCAATATTTAGATGATAAAAAACATGGTGAAGGTACTTTTGAATGGCCTGATGGTAGAAAATATAAAGGTTCATGGGAAAATGGAAAATAGGTAAATTTTTAGAATAATTATATCGATATTTATGTTTTGTCTCATTTATAAAATTAATTTATATAAAAATTATAAGCATGGAAAAGGAGTATATATTGGATCAAATGGATAAGAAAGGTAAGGATTATGGTAAGAAGGAAAAAGAATTTAATGGATAAGTGGGGGTAATTAGTGATTATAAAATTAAAATTATAAATAAAAGAATCTTTTATAAATAAATATTAATAAGCTTTATAACTCTAATTTAATATAAAAAATTATAAACTTATATTAATATAATTTAAAGTTGTTTTTATAATAATAATAAATGCTAGGTATAAAAAGTTTCTTATTTTTATCTAAAAACTTATTATTCTTATTAATATAAAAATAAGATTTATATTTTATTATTTAAAAATTAAATAAAAAATCAAATAAATTTGGAAACATGAGCCATTTTGTTGGCATTTCCTATGTAACTAGAAGGTGTTAGTTTAAGTAATTTCTCTTTTTCTTAGACTGGTAAATTAGAATCCTAAATTAATTTTTTCAAATCATTTCTATCAACAAATCCCTTACCTCTTGTCATTTCTTTCAAAAGTTCATAAGGACTTTCTAAATTATATTTTCTCATTACGGTTTAAATAGGTTCTCCTAAAACTTCCCAATGCTAATCTAAATCATGGTTTATTTTTTCAGGATTAGCATCTAATTTTTCTAATCCTCCAATTAATGACCTGTACCCTAGAATTGAATATCCAAAGGCTAAACCGTTATTTCTCATTACTGTAGAGTCTGATAAATCTCTTTAATATCTAAAAATTAAATATTAATTCCATATTTATTTAACCATTTTCAATTATTTTTATACCTTGATATAGGCAATTTTTCAGAAAAATGCTTCATTACAGAGTTCGCCATTCCTAAATTACCTTCACAATTTTCAAAGTCTATGGGATTAACTTTGTGAGGCATTGTCGAAGACCCGACTTCCTTATTGAAAAAATAAATGTTTTATGCTTTATAACTTAATCAATTTAATTGTTTATTTAACTTATAAAAATTATAATATAAATTACCTATTTTTTTGTTTTTTGTCTGAAGTATCCTATTGAAATATAATTCCACATATCTCTACTAAAACCTAGTAAAATTGTGTTTAACAACGAAAATGAGTTATAAAATTCACACATAGAATCATGGGGCTCTATTTATGTTGTATAAGGGTTAAATTCTAATCCAAGACCCTAAATGAATAAATAAAATTATATATTAAATATCTCTAAAAAAGTTTTATGTTTGTGAATTACTTCAATGAATTGTCTACTCAAAACTGGCCAATCATATTCTGGATAAGCTAACAAATGAGCATTAAAATTCCCAACTGCACCGTTAGACTTTGCCATAAATCTATTCGTTATTCAAAAATTTTAATTTATAAATAGCCTTTTCATTATATATAACCATTGTTTTGAGAATGAATTAAATTTTTATATAAAAATTATTTTACTTCTTTTTCTAAATCTATTTAATTTATCTAGAAATCCTATAAGTAAAATTGGCAACTTCTTTTCCCATGGTAGTAGGACTAGCAACTTAACCATGAGTTCTACCTAGCATAGCTAAATCTGCATATTTTTCAGAAAATTAAATCATTTTATTTTACAATTTTGACAAATCATCTTTTAAAACTGTAGATTTAGCATCTTATAACATTAAGGCATAAGCCAAATTACTAATGTCTTCACTCGTACAACAAAAGTGAACATATTCTTTTATATTCTATAAAACATCAATTTTGTTTAATTATTCTTTTATGTAGTACTCTACTGCTTTAACATCCTAAGTTAAAGTGAGAATAAACAATTTATTTGGGATATAAATGTAAATAAATAAAAAGATAAAAATATTTAGTCAGCTTAGTTAAAAATTACGTGGTTTGTAATTTTTTCAATATCTTTAACTCTTTGGGAAGCTTTATTATCAAATTACTAATGAATCTCATCAAGGTGTGTTAATACTAAAGGAGAAATTTTTATAACTTCGCCCCTTTCGTCTGTGACCATATTTTTCTAAATCAAAAATTTAAGCCATTCAAGTTCAACTCTAACTCTATTTTTAATAATGGCATGCTCTTTATATTATATATTGTTTTTCATTATCATATTAATAAAGTGGAAAATATAAAAATTTTAAAAAATACCTGAAAAATAATTTTGTAAATGTCCAACTTTATTTAGATATCTTCCATCTAAGGGACTTATAGCATTTAAAGCAGAATAATTGCTGGTTGAAAACTATTTTTAAGCTATTTATTTTTATAAACTTTTTATAAAAGTGGAGGTTTTTCTGAAAAGCATATTGCAATTTTAATAATTTTTTATTTTTTATACTTACTTAATATTTATTTACAATAGATTATAATAGTTCTTTACATTTATATATTTCCTATATAAAATAAAATAGGATCGATTTTAAATAATTAAAAGATAATGAATAGTGAAATTCCGAATTACTTTATTTCTAGTATCTCTACAAAAATAATTCATTACTAATAAAATCTTATTTTTTATAAATAATTAAGAATTTTGTTGAACTAAAAATAATAATAAATTTAACAACTTTTGAAGCCAATAATATAGCATATTTATATAATTAACAAATACATTTTATTTTATCCATAATTTATAACTTTCAACTGAATTTTACAGAATTTCTCAATTTCTAATAAAATAAAATTTATTAAACGCAATAAACGAATATAAATAATTTTTCGCACATTATATATAAGCAATTATAAAGAATAATATAAAAAAAAATTCCAATGATTACAGTTGTAAAAGAAAATAATAAATTAAAATGCATAATCAAAAATGGAGATAATTAAAAAAAAAGTAATGATGACAAATAAAATGAATAAACTAATGATACAAAAAGTGACAAAATAATTATATAAACCGCTGAATTTGAAAGTTTAAAGGTAAATATAAATGAACTTAATTAATTTATAATTTAATATAAATTAAAAATTGAACAGAACACCAATAAAAAATACTTAAGTGAATTATATGAATTAAGAAAACAAAAGCATTTATAGAAAAAAATTTAAGATGAATAAAATACGATTGTGTAAAAAGAATAAGAAATAGAATATTGGAAAAATTAGTAAATTAAAAAATATTCAATAAAATATTGGGTTAATTATTACTCTGTATTATAATTATTTATATATTTTTAAAAAACAAGATGTCAGATGGTATATACAAAAGAAAACATGCTGTTGCAACGAATTGTTGATTAAAAAGATAAGGAAATTGAATGTTTAAACAAAATTATTACTTAAAGCTAAGAAAAGATAAAATAAATGGCTGAAAAAGAAAATCAATTATTATAAAATGTAAATTTATTTTTTTTGATTTAATATTTACTAAAAATTAATCACCTAAAAAGTTTTACAAAAAATTATTTAGATAAAAAAATTAGAGTTAGAAATAGATTAAAATAGAATGAAATTATTAAAGAATCAATTAGAATAGAAATAAAAATAAGGAGATAAAAATAGCCAAATGGATTAAGTAAATATTTTAAATAACTTTTATTATTAATAATATTTACTTATTTTTTTAAAATTTTTGTTAAAAGATAAATAAATTAAAATTCAAAGTTGAATAACGAGATGAACATATTGAATAATTAAATAAATAGTATAAAGAATTAAGAAAATAATTTTTTTAATAAAGTTAAGAGTTAGAAAAATATGATAAAAGAAGGGCTAGAGCTATTTCTTTGAAAGATTCTATAAATAAACCTGGTAATACATTTTCAAATTTAAATCCGTAAAAAATAAATAAATCCATAAAGAAAGGAAAAAATAAAAATATTTAAAACGAAGATGATAAATAAAATTTTAATAATAGTGAAGTTTAAAGCAATTCTTATTCTAATAGCGATATCTAAAGTCTATCTTTAGAAAAAAATAATAATAGAAAAAACTCATAAAAATCATCTGATTTATATGATAAAAGTGATATATAAAAGCCTTAAGATAATGCTTTAGCCTCTAAAGTTACAAAATAGCAATATCTGTAAAATAATAAAATCAGATCTATATCTAACACAGTTGATATAAATGCATTATAATAAAAGCAAAATTCTGTATAAAAGTAGTATCATTTTTATGAGAATGATGTATCAATGAATTCATAAATTTATTAAAGGAATAATAGAATTCAAATTTCCAATGGTGAAAATTCAGTAAAATTAAATTCTTAAAATAAAAAATCAAATTAAAATGAAAATCACAGCATTGATCTTAAAAACGGATATATTAAAAAGGGTTTTTAAACAATACTTAGAGGTAAGTATTAAATGAACGCCTTTACATAAAAAAATATTGGGATAGATAATTCTTAGCAGAAAAAATAAATTCCGAAGTAAACCAATATTAATTTAAGACCTTCTACTGCTCTTTAAAAATATCCATAATAGTATGTCTATATAAAGAGCTTAAAATAATAATAATAAAATAATAATCAATAAAAATATCAAGATTTTTATTAAAATATAGATTGAAACAATTTTAATTGTGTTATTATATTAATTATAAAAAAGTGCATGAATATTTGTGTTCTTTATAATAAAAATTATTTATAAATTTTCTTTATCATGAGTAAAAATTATAATTGATAAAATATATATGTTTATATAATGTTAATATATTTATAAGGTAATAATATTTTTATTAATTATGTTATTAATACATTTAATTATTTAATTTTGATTAAATTAATTTTTTTAAATTTGAATAAAAAAAATAATATTTAAAATAATAATTATTAGCAAAGCAAAAATAAAAAAAAAAACCAAATCCATTCTTGATTATTTTAAATAATTTTTAAAGACTTAAAAATAATAGACTAATAATTATTTCAAGAAACACCTTTTTGAAATAAAGTTTTTAATTCCGATTACATAATCAAAAATGAATAATAAAAAAGCTCTTTTTTTTTATTTAATATAATTTAAATATTATAATTTATAAATGTCAATCATATTTTAATTTGTATTAATTATATATAAAGAAACTTAAATAAATGCTTTAAATAAAATTGATAAATATCATTAATTAACTTCGACCTCATTAATATTAAATGAAAAAAATTATTAGATATATATCTTCAAAAATATATAAATAAAAGCTAAAAAAATTAATTATTAATATTCAGATTAAGTTTTATAAAAAACAAAAAATTATAGTTAATTTTAAGAAGACAACGTGATTAATACATTATTTTATATTGTCCTAATATTTTTGCTTTGAATTTTTATAAATAATGTTTTATTTATTTATAATATTTGTTGAATATAAAATTTAATTTTATCAAAATAAAACATTATTATAATTTAATAATAATTTATATTAATTTATAATTTAATATATATTTCTATTCAATTTTTACTCTTAAAAATATATTTTTATGAAATATAAAGTACATTTCAAAACTTAACTACCATGTTATTTTTGATATTTTTATTATTGTTTTATTATAAAACATATTAAAAATTTATAATATAATAATTTATATTAATTTGAAAAATTTTTATTATTTCTTATTTCGGTAAAAAATTAAAAACCACTATTAAAAATTTTACAATAATTATTTTTTAATTAATTTAATTTCTTTCAATAAATCTATAGTATTTTATTAAATTTACATTAATTTATTATGTATTTTATTAATTATAGAGAAAAATTTTATATACAGAGTTTTCCTCTATTTGAAAAAAATCCCGTTTGCATCAAAACACATCTATATTATTTATATATCATTTATACTTAAATCAATAATTTATTAATATATAGTATTTATTTAAATATATATTTAAAGGAATATTCTGCTAAATTTTTAAAAATAAATATGCATAAAAATTTTTTTTTTTATTAAGCTTTTCGATTTTCGGATAAGTTTACCTAGTTAACCAAATGCCTAAAATTTTAATAGGGTAGAAGAGTGGATAAATAACAAAAAAATGAAAAAAATAATTTTTTTGTAAATTGTTTATTTTACATAATTTTAAGATTTGTTTAAAATTTTTTAATTTTCTGTTACTTTTTTTAAAATATTTTTTTAACTGATATTTCTAATTAATTCATTTACTTAAGGCTTGTTAATTTAATTAGCATATAGTTGAAATAAAAACTTATCCTAAAATTTAATAGATTAAAATTACATTTTTAAAATTAATAATTAAACTTAATTTTAGTTCCATAATATATATTTTAATTTTTCCTATATTTTTTATTTTAAAAACTAAATTTCCTATTTTTGAAAAGTTTGTTAATTTTAATAATCAAAATGGTAAAATTTAAATTTATTTCCATATTTTTTTAATCGTTAATAAAATTAATTGAAAAATTTTATTAATAAAATTTGATTATTTAATCAAACAGATTTGAATTAAAAAATAAAACAAAAAATTATTAAAAATAAAAATTTAATAAAAAATCATCTCCACGTAGACGCAAAAGCCAAAATCTTTTATAAATTTGTTTTCTCAGACAAACGTATAAAAGAATACTACTATAAAAATAAAAAACTTTTTTTTTTTTCTTTCTTTTTCTTTTTAACTGCCTACCTTTAAATTATTATAGATTTGGGAATGAATATATATGAATACATATTCATTTTGTTAGATATAAAGGATACAATATCCTTGCTAAAATTTAAATTAAAAATTGATAATTTAAGATTAATTAACAATGCTTATATATAAAACTTTTAAAATGAATTATAAAATATAAAATTTAATAAAAATTAATTTAATAAATTTGAATAATTTATAATTTTTTATATTAAAAAAATTTCTTTTTGAATTAAAATAACAATAATTAACTATGAAAAAGTAATAATTTATAACATTATAATTAATTATAAATTGAAATTGATAAAATTTAAAAAATTAAAATTTAATGTAATATAAAAATATTTTTTTTTAAATTTTTATATTATTTAACAATTAAATATAAAGAATTTATTTTTAGTATTAATAATAGTAGTTTAATATTTTAAGTTATTTATATAGTTTCTTATTATATTTATGCTATATAAAAATATATAATTGTAATAATATGTTAAAAATGATAATTTTTTGTTAACTTTAAATTAGTGCCTATACTTTTCCAATATGGCTAAACGAAAACTGGGAAGCAAGAAATTTTTTTTATATCGATAACATGAAGGAGGTAATATAAATCGGTCATTATTTATAAGTATTACTTATTGGAACCTATATTTTGAATTATATTTGAAATTTGGTAGATTGATTTATACATACAAAAAATTAAAAATATACAAAAATATTGTGATATATATTTCTACCTTTATAAATTAATTAATTCAAAACACATATAAAAGTTATAATTATAAAGTTATTTAGATTTGTTTTATATATTTTAATTTTAACATATAAAATTAATTCTATACTCATAAATAATGAATTTTATTCATTACACTAGATTTTTAGGTTTAATATAAAAATAATGATATTACTTTATTTTATCAAATAAATTACCATTTTTACAAAATAATAAAATTGCTAAAAATGCATTGGTTTTTACCACTATATTTTTGCGGCATTAATTAATTATAAAATATATATATAATATTTTTTAAATTAAAATAAATTAAATACAATTATATGTAATTGGAGTGTTTCTTTAATAAACTCGTATATTCTATTTCTTATGTATTAATAAATGTAATATAATAAGTGAAGAAAAATAAAAAAAATTAAAAAAAAAAAAAAAAAAAATTATAATGAACTCTTACAAGGTTAATGAAAAGTCATAAAATAATAAAAATCAATATCTTTATTAAAAATCAAAAACTGTTAATCCAGTGAATGAGATTTCGTAATTTGACTTATATCCTTCTAATTCTGAATATCTAAATATATAAATGTAGAAAAGATAAAAAAAAATAAAAAAGTTAAAAGTAGAATAACAATAATTATAATAATAATGCTCCAATTTTAAACCTGGTATATCTAAAAATTTCAATCCTCTATAAAAAGATCTTTTTATGTAAATGATGAATAGCCAAAACAAAACTATTACCAAATCCCTAGATGATGTTTAAAAAAAATAGATTGAAATTAATTATGATGGATTAAATTAAAACTAAAGTACAACAAAAAAGAGAGTTAGAATTGCTAGCAACTAAGAAGATAGTTCAGGAAGTTTTGAAGTAGATTTGTTAGGCGAATAATAAACAATTAAAAAATAAATATCTTTCGATATTGGGTAAAATAAGGTTTAAAAATAGTAAAAGTTGTAAATAGATGAAGATAAAAAAACATGTAATTCTAAATTTTAAAATACTAATCTCATGTCTATTTTTAAAAACCAAAATAACGATACATAAAATTCTGAAACTGATATTTAAAAATTGATGGAATAAATAATTTGAATTAGAATTTTTTTTAATTTTTAATTTGTTATATTTAATTTAAAATATATTTATACATAGAAATATAAATCATTTTTTATATGTATAATTTACATAAAATTATGATTATTACATTATAATTTATAATATAATTTAGAGCCATTTCAATTATTATTAAATAAAATTTTATATTTAATAACATAATGAAATTAAAACGTCATATTATTATATTTTAATTGAATATCAAAAATAATATGAGATTAATTAATAATTAAATAATCTATTGCATAAAAAAATATTAATTATTTTATATATTTTTATTAATAATTTTTATTCTGTCGATGATAAAGTTTTCGAATACATATATTGGGTTAAATATGTAACGAAGCTAAGACCATCACTTTTTTTTTCAAGATATTTCATCAAATATATATAGTAGATATACTCAATTATACAAATCTTGATTTTCTATAATCAAACTTTATTTGATTATTATTTGTTTTGTATATAAATAATTTATATAAAAGAGAAAATTTTTAGCTAGATTTTTACCGTAACAATCACAAATTTTATATATATATAAAATATAAAAATTAAATCTTAGTAAATTAAATAAATTACATTTTTTGCAAATTTTAAATGCATTTTTCTATCTTGAACTTTAAATATCAACTGTTAATAAAAATTATGAATCATTGGATTTTAGAAACTTTCAAAATTGGTAAATATTCATATTCCTCTAATATGAATTCAGCTTTTAGCTTTTCAATATTATTATAGTTCATTTTAACTAAAACACTAGCTAAAGCAGTTTATACACTCATCTTTTTATAAAAAAATTTAATTTATTGCTTAATAAAAATAATTGACATTAAAAATATTTATATCTAGGATTATTAATTTACTTTTTTTAGGATCTATGTTTTCTATACTAAATATTCGGGGATAGCATTATCATTAGTAGGTATCAAATTAAATTATTCTTGAGCATCTTTAAATTACTACTAAATATTATCAAGTCCCTCTTATTCCTATTTAATTAATTTAGATTATAATATTCAAATGAATAAAATTATTAAATTCAATTTTTTACATTTGAAAATTATTGCCAATACTCTTCTTAATAAGTTTTATATTAATTATAATCCAGTTTTTTTATATAATATACATTAGAAAATATTTTTTCAAATCTGTTATTAAATCTGTTTTCGTATTATTCTTCATTATTGTAATTGGGAAGAACTTTTTTTTTCAATAATATATAAGCAATTCTAGACATGCCTTTTACATAAGATAATATTCCCTTTCCAAAAATATAATCATAGAAGTAAGCTCTTTAAAAGTCACTTAATTTTTTTTTTTTTTGAGCAAGATTTAACTTACTATTGTAAGCTAATAAAAAGATATTTTAATTTTCATATAATATATAAATAAAGTTTTCAAAATTACCTTAAATAAATTCTTTGTCTAGTTTTTATATATAATTTAATTAATTTTTTTGCAAAATTGTATATAAGTAATCTTGATAAAATAGCTATTGAGGTTAATCTGCGTCATCATATAATTCTATTGCTGTTCCCATTTATAATTATTTTATCATAAGTTTGATTCCCATTGTGTACGCCTAATTAACTAAAACTTAGTCAGAACTATTTTACTTAATAAATGGGGCAGGATTAGTTGTAGCTTCATGAATAATTATACTAAAATCTTATTAAATTTTGGGAAATTCTCTTTATTATCTATAAGAATTTCTAAAATGTCTAGTCAGAAAATCTTATTCAACAATGAAAAGCCTTTTCACGTGGGTTTGTATATGTTCATTTTTTATTTATTCTTTAGTTAGACCCAGGTTTATTAATTCATCCTAAATTCAAAAAAATTAAATAATTTTAAAAAAATTAAAAAATTTAGTTTATATACCTCTATGTAAGTCAAAAAATTATGGGTTTAAAAATATTTATAATCATGATTTAAAAATATCATTTCTAAGTAAACTTTTATGGTAAGACATTTTGGAAGTTTTTAATATTCGTCCAGTAAATTTTCTATTTGAAATAAATCAGATTGTTCAGAAATAATTATAATTTATTCAATTTATTAAAACATATTCTCAATATATTTATATCCTTCTTCAATACTTCTTTCAACTGGTTTTTTAGGTGGAACCTAACATAATAAAGTTTATAAAATTGTATTTGACTTAATATTTTCCATATTTTCGCAATGTTAAAATGTTTTTTAGCATTCATTTAGTTATATTCTGGCATTTTTAATCAATTTTTGTAACTTTTACTTAATTTCCAGAGAAAATACTCTTTCGTACATAATATTCTACATTTCTAATAAAGATCTTTAAAGTTATATTCTGGCTTAAAGTCCGTCAAATTCATTTAATTGAACATTTTTTTTAGTCTATTTTTCTAAAATAAATTACATTTATATAAATAAATAAAATTAAAAATATATAATCATAATATTTACTTTTTGCATTAGTTACTTTTCCTTTTAAAGTTTCTAACGACTATTCTATCAGCTATTAAATATCCTCATACTTTTCTATAAAAATAATAATAATTTAAATTTACACTATAACTTATTAATATAAAATAAGGAACATTTACAATTAAGTAATACCTGTTTAATAAGGAAATTAGAAATAAGATATAACATAGTCGTCTTCTTTTTAAAATGATGAATATCGAACTAAATCATACGCACTAAAACCATGATGATATACAGATTTTATGAAATTATTTAAAATTGGATTTGTTTTATATAAATTTTCGTCGTAAAGATATCCAATTCTAAATACTGAGTGTGCTAAAGAATATCCATTTAACCAAATGGTAAATTAAGTAATTATTTCGTCAAGTATTCCATTTAGCTTAGATAAATAAATATTATTTAAGGATTTATATAAATTTATACCAATTTATATATACCTCTCTAGTTGTTAATTCTGAGGGATCACTTTTAAGGTATCCTTTTTCTATCATTTTTTCGACAGTGTCCGCTAAATGAAGATTTCCTTTAATGTCAATTTTGGGGTCCCCTATTTCTGAACCAGACATAGCCTCAAATAAACTAAAGTCATGACAGTGAATCATTTCTCCTTTATTCATTTCTAATAATATAATAAAATTAAATCAATATTTTATTTGATATGATTCCATTTTTTAAAATGGTTTTATTATATTTATTTATTTTATACATGATGTAATTTTGTTGAAATCGTCTGTTAAATCATCAAACTTTAAATTTTCTAATATTTCTTATATTTCCAATTCCATTTTATACGAAAATAAGGATTTTACTTATGTTTTTGTTTATTTTTTTTATTTTTATTAAAGATAAAAAATAATAAAAATGTACTGTTTAATCAATCTTTAATATCTTCCATAAATAAAATTTGAAAATTAAATTATATAAAGACTAGTATTATAAATGTAAAATTATAAAAATATAAATTTACAAAAATAATATTAAAATAAAATAAAATAATATCAATTAATAACTCAAAAAGCTTTGTAAAAAGAACTGATGGCGAAAACAAACATTAAAATAGCTCCACATATATTTAATACTCTTTCACTAACTTTTTCGGCTAAAATTTTACCTCCTAAAACGGCGAAAAAATTGCAGAAGGCCAGTCCTAAAGAAGCTCCTAAAAATACCAAAGTAGAATTATTGTCAGCAGCTAAGGCAATAGTAGTCAATTAAGATTTATCTCCCCACTCTCCAAAAAATACCTAACTGAACACGGCTCCCATAACGAAAATATTTTACTTGCTGAAAAATTTTTTATTTACACTTTATTGTTCTGAATTTTATTCGGTTTCCATTTTCTTATAAGCACCAGATGGCTATGGGGTAATTTCTTCGTCTCCAATCAAAGGTTTTTCAGTGTCAGCCTATTATCTAGAGTGGTGCGACAATCTTTTGTCAATTTCTTCTAATTCATGTTCTAACTCTTTTTCTTCTTCTTCATCACTTTCATTTTTATAAGCATCCCAAAGAAGTAATCCTCCAAATATTGTCAATAAAACTCCAGCGATTATACTTGTGTATCTACAATAAATTTTAATATAAAAAAAATTATTATTTCTTTCTTTTCTTTTCTTTTATTTTATAAATATTAATATTAATTTACTTGGGAGATAATAAAGACGGTATGTAATGTCCAAGCAAACAAGAAATTAAAGACATAAAAACCAAAGCAGCAGTACTACCAATAAATACAGAAAGTCTAGAATATTTTGTAGCCATTACTGCAGCAATCAAAAAAGTTTTATCTCCAAATTCACTGAATATATTAGCCAAAAAAGCGCCAAAAAATGGACCATTTTTGGCTACTTTTTCGTCTAATAAAATTTTTCCAAAAGTAATTTGTCCTTCATTAACTTAGTTTTAAATTTATATTTATTATCCACCTTAGGACTCACCTTCGTTTGGTTACTATTATTCCTAAGATTATATTATAAATACAAATATTGATATTAAGATCAGTTATTTTATCATTTTTATTTTAATATTTAAAAACAAATTTATTTATATCTTTTATTTTTATCTTTTTTATTTTTTATTTTCAATTTTATTATTAATGTTTTAAATTAAATTAATTCTTTTTCTATAATATTTTACTGAATTTGGAAATATACCTTATTAATGTGAAAATATATGGAGTATTTTTGCATCACAATTAATAATATTTATTAAAAATAATATGATTTTCATAATAACTATTTTAATTTTAAATTTATGATTTGTCATATAAAATAAATAATATGGTCAGACAATTAATTTTTCTATTTTACTTTTACCCCTAATTTCTTCTAGCTAATATTATAAATAATTTTCTCACATAAATTTAAAATAAAATACTTCATTAATATTAGAATAAATTATTATCGACAGTTAGATATATTTTAACAATAGATTAAAATTAAATTATGTATTTAAATCTTTTCATTAAATTTTAATAGCAAAAAAATATCTAAAATATAAAGAAGCTCTTATATCAAATTCTAATATATTATGTAATTATACAGAGAATTTATTCTGCCGAAATTAAAATTGTATAATTTGCTTCAGATTATATTATATTAGTAGAAAAATAAACATTTCGTAATTTTAAACTATTTAACTGCATTCATTACTTTAATAGCAGGAGGGATATTATGAATCATTTAAAGTTCATTAAAGTACATTGTTTAATTAGCCTTAAAATAAATTATAAAGCTATTAAACTCATCCAAATTAATATAAATTTATTTAAAATGATAAATACAAATATTAATAAAGTTATAAATTATTTTTTTCTGCAATAAAATAATTACTATTCTTATATTTAATAAATTTTATTATGAGAATTACTATTATTAAATAGTTGTCTGAAAATATAAATTTTATTATTTAAAATCTAATAAATAAATTTATTAAATAATTTTTTAATAAAGTAGTATTAGTAAATATTTACATATTTTAAATATAATTTAAATAAATCGTCGTCTTATTATTCAATTTTTTACTTAAAATTCAATAACTTCTTTTATAATATCATATCTAAATAACTTTTTAAAGTTAGTGGTTTCTAATTTTTTGTAAAACATAAATAGCCTATTAATATTCAAATTGTGAGTTTTTTTCAATTCAATTTATTTTTTTACTGTTTAATAAAGTGTTTTATATTAAAAAATCTTCATTAAAGTATTAATTTCATCAATATGTACAGCTTTTTCTATATATTTCAGTGCCTATAATTTTTTTCCTTAATTCATCTCAATTAAACCCAAATTCAAAAGAGATAAGTGATTTTTTTCATCATTTTGCAATATAAGCTGAAATTAACATATAGCTTATTAATATTTTTTTTATTTTTAATAAATTTCCCCCAATAAAAGTTAAATTTATTAATAATGATAACTTTATCTTGGATTTTTATTTTTAATTAAATTTTATGCTTCCTATAAATAAGATTCCGATTTTTAATAATTTTATTTTATAATTTCTATTTTTCCCAAATAGATATTTGCCTCAACAATACAATAATCATTATTTTTTATTTATTACAAAATATTTTCAGATATTTCATATTCTCCATTATAATATTAATTTTATGCATAGACTAAAAGAGTGAAATTATTATCTGAATCTAATTTTAAGCTTTTATTTAATACAATCTAAGATCGATTTTATCTAAAATGACATATTTTTAATTATAATATAACGAAAATATGATTTTTATAAAATTTACTCATTTAAAATTAATAATATTTTAGCCCAGTTATTATAAGCTTCTATACAATACGGATTATAATATGTTATAGACTCGTATATATTAATTGCTTCTTTAAAATTACTGTTTAAGGCAAACTTTAAAGCTTGCTAAAATTACTAGTGTAAGTACAAATCTTGTTAATTTTCAAACTTTTATAAAAAATAATTTAAATAATCTTATTCTTCTATGTGAGTTTCCATTATATAAATTTTATTCAAATTATTATTATTTCCTATTTTTTTATTTATGAATTAATTTAATATTAGAATTCAAATATTTAATTTAAATATGTATCAAATTATTAACAATATAAGAAATTAATTATTTTAATAATAACAAGTATAGACACATAATTCAAAACTAAAAATTAACAATTTTCAAGAGATAATTTTTTTAGTAGTATTAATTTTTTTAATAGTTTTCTTATTTTAACCACTTTTTTAAGTTTCAGCACTAATTTTATTTTATATGTTTAATTATTTGTAGATCTACCCACTATTAGGCCTTTTTTCTTTATTACTAGAAACTCCTCTAATTATGAATGGTTATTTTTAAACTATCTTATTCGAAAATGATTCATTTTTTGTTAAATTTTTTTTAGAATTTTTATGAGCAATTTACTAGTTATCAAGAGGTTTATACTAAGAAATATGAATTTCATTCAAATTAACTATGTTTATATTTCCTTAGGCATTACTATTTTTATTGTGTTATTTATTAATTTTAATTTAATTATGATTATTTATATTTTATTAAGAATAAGGCTAATTTTTATGCGTTTGGGTTTATTATTACTATTCCATTTTAAATAATTAAGTTTATTACTGCTACTACTATAATATTTCAGTTAAAATTTTATTATTCATAATATTTTACGGAGATTTTAGAGCATCATTAGTTTTTTTTTTTATTCCAGTTTTTTATTTTTACCCCAGAGCATTATTAGTTATTTTATTTGTACGAGCATCTGTCATTATAACAGGGTTTAAAAACAAAATTGTTACTTACCTATATTTTTAATGTAATTAATATGGATCAATTCTTTAGCTTGAGTTGTATTTAGTCATTTAACTTATTAAATTAGCTATTAGTTTATATTCATTCGATTTTATCAGTAACTCAGGCACAACTAATTCTTTTTATTTTTATTAATTGTAAATATTGGAATATGTTAACTTATCAATTTTTTACCCTAAAATTAAAAAAATTTTGTCTTAATTCTTATTATTAAATTATATTAAAAATAATTTTATTACCAAAAAAGAGTTCATGGAAAACTATTCCTAAAGACCATATATCTGAGTATGGTTCTAAAATATTTTTATGAATTTATTCTGGAGGAGAGTATGAGTATTAAATATTTGCTTAATTTTAGTTACTTTAACTACTATACTTCAATACTTAAGAAACTCCGAAATCTGATAAATAAACTCTATTTTTGCTATCTATTAAAATATTCTGCGGTTTTATGTTTCCATGTACTAAAAAAATAAAAAAAAATTTAAATTCATATCAATAAACAAAATAATAAAATTACTAATTATGGTATTCTATTATCTTTGAATTTCATTTAATGCTTCAATTATTTATTAACCAACATAAAATTTGTCACTAATTTTTAGAGAGTTTTTTTTTAGTGCTTGTTATAAATCCCATTTTTACCTTTTGCTAACTAAATATAAGTTACTTGTAAATTCATTCTCTTATTCTATGGCGTAACTTTCTATTTTAGATAGTTTCGCAGATTTTAAATCATTTAAAACATTCATTTGGCACAGGAGCTCAAAGACCTAAAGATTATCAATTTTTTAAATTACCTTACAACTTAAAAACAATTTTGATTTATTGATAATTTCACAGTTGCAACCAAAAACCTAAAATATTATAAATTTATATTACATATTTAATTTAAATTAAATTGATAATAATTTACAAAACTTTTTTATCCTTATCCAAGTTTACTGTTTTTATCAATTTTAATTTATTTTAAAGAAATTTCTTAAATATTTCGAAACTCTTTAATTTAATATTTCAGTTAATCAAATGTTAATAAATAGCTGGTTATATTATTGTCTACATTCAGATCTTCAAACATTTAATTTACTGCAATTTTTGAAAGCTCGCAACTTAATATCATTTCACCTTTCTAATATTATGAATTTAAATTTAACGAAGGTCTTTATATTTAACCAAAATTAGTCAATATAAAGTTTTCATTTTATTAATATTATTCTTATTGTAACTAATTTTAAAATTCTTAATATTATGAGTCTTTCAATAATTAGGGATAATTTTTTAATCCATTTACTTAGACATTATAGCTTTCTACAGTAATTTCCATTGGTTCTTATTTTTTTAATAAATAAATTAATTTATTTATTGATTTAAAAATTAAAAAATTTAAATTACCACCTGTAAATCCTGAATGTTTTATATTTTATTGCCTTTATTAATTTATTTCTTCATTCTAATTTTCTTCTTTTAAATTTAGGCCATCTTAATTAAATGGATTGCTATGAGATTGCAATTAATTTTTCTATTATATCGAACTTATTTACTATTTAATGGAATCTGATTTATCAATAAACTCGTTATTATAATTTTTGCTAAAAAAATGTTCATTTTCTGTATTTTCATTTTTTATTTATTCATAAATATTGTTCATTTACGATCCTAGCATATTGCTTTACGTAATACTTGCAAATAAAATTTATTTTATTAAATATAATTTAAAGATAGTGCAATAAAATTTAAAGAAAATACTGAGAAAATGGAAGTGAATTATTCAAAACTTCATTATCTTATTTTTTCTCTTCAGTTTCTTTGTTACTTTGTTTATTTTAATCTTTATCAATAGAGTGTTAGTTTTACAAGTATTATTATTAATCATTTTCAATAGATTATTAATCTTAATTAAACGACGACATATCTAATTTTTCAGGAATTTTGCTCATTCCAATTCCGCTTTATAAAAATATTTTTTTTGTAGGACTATATATCATTTTTTATTACTATTAATCCGCTTTTAAACTTTCCTTATTACTCCAAAAATTTATTTCATCACTTTCTTTAGATGTCTCATTAATACTGCTTAATCTTCTTGTCTGTGTTTATATAATTTATTAATTATAAAAATTATCATATTGTTATTATTATAACTACTCTGCTTAATAATTATCTCCTTATTATTTTTAGCCTACATTCAATTTTTAAATATTTTTACTATCATATTATAAATCGTTCTAATTATCTATAACATATTTTTATGCCCAACTTTACTATTCTGTAAGTCTAAATTAATCATATTTTTATTAATAAATAATACTTTGGAGAGCAATGTCTTATGTTTATGCTAGTGTCGATGTAGATTCTAGTTCATCTATAATTTATGCCAATTAAACAAAATCAGGCCTTTCTTTACGTACAGGGTTTAAAATTAATTCTAAAAATTATTTAACACCTTATGAATAATTTTATTTTACTATTAATAAATTTTCGGCTATTTCCTTTATATAACTTTCATAATTTAAGTTATTAATTTTGATTTTATTTAAATTTAAAAGTTATAATATCATAATGCCAAAACTAAAAACGTCAGATTTGTATCTATTCGTTTCAATCTTTAAATAAAAATATCTTAAATTAACGAATAAATTTGTGATAAAAATTGTTATTTTCTTAAATAATATATTTTAATTTAAATAATCATCAAAATTTATAAAAGATAGTCATAATAATTTTTAAATTTAATATTTTGTATTTTCTATCAAAATAGTTTTAAAATAATATTTTATAATGATAATTAAGAATAACCATAGTATACATTCAATAAACGTAACAAAAATTAATTTTATTATATTCATTTTTAAAGTAAAAAAATTACCTTTTCTTCTCCTTATTGTAATGCATATAATATTTCTGGATCTACAAATGATGAAGATTTAAACAAGTTTGTCTTTTAGCTTCTAATTAAATCAGCTTATTAACTTAATAGCTGTTATCCTATAGTATTAATAGCATATTGAAATTCTCCAATTTTATAATTTCCATTTACTATAAAAATAGATCTAAAATTTAGACATTGGTGTGTTATATCATTCATTTATAAATAACAACCAGCTTTTACCACTGAGTTCATCAACTTTCTTATTTCACTAAATTCAATAAGCTATTATTTAGATTTTTTATAATTGAAAAATTCCTCTAAATTAAATTCAATATCCTAAAAATTATAAAATAGGTATAATATGGATAATATAATAAAATAATAATTTTATGATATTACTTCCATTAAAATACAAATCCTTTTGTTATTAAATCCATATTCATCTTTACTTTCTATTGTAGTTTTTCCCTATATAAATATGGAAAATAAAGTTTTATATTTATAACAAAATAAGAAAGAATCTTAATACTATACAATATAATAAATAAATATTTTGAATTCATTTAATTGACAATTTTTACCTTTATACATAAAATTTGCTAACTACAATAAGACTACGCCATTAAATGAATATCAATTTCATTTTGTATTTCTTCTTCTTTTTTTTAATTTCTTATGTCATATACTTTTAAAGTAAATAGTTTGTTTTTATCTTATTTAGCATTTAATTTATAAAATCTCCCACCATTTTCTTGAGAAAAAAATGGTTCTGGAGATTTAAATTCAAAAAGTTTTAGATCAAAGCTCATTATTTTATTTATAAAAGTATGTTTTTAACAAAATTAAATTATGATTTTAAAAGTCTTGTGTTAAATATTATTATAATTATGTTTTTTTATTTTCGATAATAATTCGATTTATTAGAATAATTCATCTAAGTCATGAAAAATATATTTAATAATACTTCTATTTATTAGCTAATAAATTTTATCAAATTATTACTATTTTTTTAAAAAAATAGTAAAAATATTAAACCTGATTATTTCTGATAATACATTTTGTTAAGAATATCATGATATTAGATATTCTATTTTAATTGAATTAAATTATAAATTTATAAATTTTAACTTTTTATATTTAATATTAAAAAAGTAATATATACGTCATTTTAAAAATCCTATAGCATTATTATACTGTATATTTTTTAGATATTTATTCTAATTTTCATTGTAATGAATAAAGTATATTGTTAAAATAAAGATATCATTAATAATAATTAAAAAAAAGAGCAAATTAAACTTAATATGAAAGCAATTGAATCATTAAAAAAAATACCTAAACAATCTCTAAAAAAAGAAAACATCGAATTATTTAGTTAAAAATTGGGAATCCATTAAAACTGGAATTATCATATTTAAAATGATACATAGGTACTATTATTTATATTTTGGAAAATTTTAAATATTTAGTTAATTTTAAATTTATTTGCAAAATATTAAAATACAAAATTTAAAGCTATTTTTTAGCCTATTAAATTTTTAAAATAAAGTATATATCTAGAAAGTATAAATTAGTAAATTTTAAAATGGCTTTAATGTTCATGAATTAAGTTGGATGGGTAGCATAGGAAATGTAACACCATCCTGAATGGAGCAATGTTTATAATACAGTCGAAGTTAATTTAACTACGCATGATACTAATGGTATAACTTAAAATGATTTATGTTTGGCTTATTTCTCTGTAAATATAATTAATTTATATGTCTTTTAAAAGTTATATCATAAGATTAATTTTTAATTATAAATAGGATCATATTTACAATCATCTAACAGGATTAGAAAAAAGTGTAAGGCTGGAAAAATAAAAAGAGTTTTACAATTCTTTAAAATAAGATGAAGATAAATTAATATCTGAATTAAATAAGTTATTATTATGAATGGAATTTTTATATATTTCTTTTTATTTATATGAATTTATATTGTAAAAATTAATAAATAAAATAGTAATATAATTTGAATATGAATTATAAAATATCAGTATCTGTTTACAAAATTATGAGGTTGACTTAAATTAGGCCTAGTTTAAAATATTTAATAAAAAAAATGTTAAATTCTAAATTTATATAAATAATTTTTATAATACTGTATAATTCTTTTTTAAAATGTTTTATATTTTTACATGTATGGTTAGGATATAATTTAAGGTTAGGCATATGTGACTCTTGAAAATGCAGTATTCGTATTGGCTGG
This sequence comes from Pseudocohnilembus persalinus, assembly GCA_001447515.1. Taxonomy (NCBI): domain Eukaryota; phylum Ciliophora; class Oligohymenophorea; order Philasterida; family Pseudocohnilembidae; genus Pseudocohnilembus; species Pseudocohnilembus persalinus. Next base: position 26,310 of record LDAU01000069.1, on the reverse strand, counting down.
TTGGGTGGAGATTCTATTATTAGCAACATTAGATCCTACAGTCATTTATCTTGCTAGTGTATTATTTTAGGGTAAATAAACTTAGTTAGAACTAGAAGAAAATGTGGTGTTAAATAATGATGAATTAGAAAAGTGTTAAGGTTTTTATGTACTTTAATTTCCATATACTTAAAAATTACTCACTTAAGAATAATTTCCAGCATTTTGATTTTAAAAATTGATAGGAGACTGGTATACTTAACTATTACTGCCTCCCCTATTTAAAATAATTTAATTTAATTTCTTTTGAGGTTAAACATTTTTGAAAAAATATTTTTTAATTTATAAAAATTTGGTTTTATACCTGTGATATATAATTTGCCCTGGCTGACTTCCTTGATTATTTTACTACTAAAACTAAATTTACTATTAGTCTCCATTAATTTAATTCATTTGTACACCCTGAATATTATAAAATTAGCTATTACTTCTTGGTTGATATTTAATTTATGATTGAGATTATAAATTTATTGGAACTCCATTAATAATTTATTATTGCTACCCATGTTAACTTTTTTAACTATTAGAATTGCTGTTATTAATTTATTACTACTATTGTTATTGAGTTTATAATTAAAAAGAGTTATTTTTGGTCAGTTTTAAAACCTGTTTGTCATTGGTATTAGCATAATTTTCACTGTTGTTACTACTTTGTTTCAAATTAATTTAAGGAATAAGTTGAAATTATTATTGTTGCTATTATTATTATCTTTGCTGAGATTATTAGGGTAATTCCTGACCATTTTTATGTTATATATCTTTGATTTATATATTTTTTTGTTTTTTTGGAGATACATCATTATTAGAGCTAACTTTTTCGTCAATTTATTTTTATTTATTTTCTTCTAATTCATTTAATAAAATTTATGAATAATTTTTTTATTGTTAGTCTTTTTATTTACCTTAGCTATATTATTAGAGTTTTTTATTATCAATTTAGGAATTTTATTTTTTTTATGATTTTTTTGTTGATCCATTAGTTGGCTGAATTATTTTTTTTGGTGATTTTTCACCAATAATTTATTTTTAATTGGAGGAAATTGTGCCTTTTCTTTTTATAATTTCTTATTCATTTTATTGATTATTATCCAATACTGTAGTTTATTCATTCTCAATTTATGTTTATGAATCTTTTTAAATTTAAATTTCAATCTCAAATTATAGTTTTCCTATAGGTTAGCCTGTTTAAAAAGTAAAAAAAATGATGTATTGAAATGAATAATAATATGATTAATATTATAAATTCTAAACCTTTTATTAACCTAGAAGTTTTAATTTAGTCAATAATTTTGTTTTTGCTCTATTACAATTCTATATTTAAGGTGTGTATTTTTTAATCTTACAATTCACTTAAATCAACTTTTTAAAATGCTAGCAATATTCCATTGCTGATCTAATAATCATATATTTCTATATTTATATTAGCATTTTCTTTATTTGGTACATATAAGCAAAGTTATTCATCTTAATGAAAATATTTTTCTTTTAACAATTAATAATATAAAATACAAATTTATGATAAAATTACTCCATATTGGGTTATTATTTGAATTTTTGCACACGCTAGATATAATTTGATCTTCTGAAGTTTTGAAAACTACATAAATACAATTAAAAATTTCTGTAAAATATTCTTAATTTATTTAAGCATTTAAAGGTCTAATTTTGTATAATCCCGCTGTCATTGTATAATATGTTCTAAAAATATAAAACAATTTATTTTAGTTTATTTTTTGTGAATAAATATTTATTTTTAATTTTATATATAACTACAAAAAATAATTAAAAATATGATAGTTAATATATAAATATTAAAATTTGTAGAAGTGAGAATTTTTTTATTAAATTATTTTATAAAAATTTTAGAAAAATTATAAAATATGATTTTAATTAATAATAATTAAATTTAAGTAAAATCAACTAACAATTAAACTACTTTTTTCACAATTATTTTATGATTAACAATTAAGAATATGGTGTAATAAGTTAATATTAATTATTTATAGTTATAAAATTTATAATTTATAACTTTTTTAATTAATATAAATTGTAAAATTAAGAAATAATAGTCATTTAAATGATATTTTAATAAATTCAATACAAAATCAATTATTATTTTAATTAAATTAAAAGGTCAATATAATTTAATTTAAAATCATTAAGCTTTTTATTATTATTATTTAATTTTATCTTCAGTTGTATCAATTCTGGAGAAAGAACCAATGTTAGGATCGAAAATATATTTTAATATAACCATAACATAACTTTTGTGATGGGGAATTGTGTTATAAAATTCAGGGGCAATTTTAGATAATTTGGGGAGATTCCAACAGGCAATACTAGGGAAATCATGATGTTCAATATGATATCCTAAGTTAATGTTAAAGAAATTCCAAAAACCATAGTAGTTGAAACTTTCCTATCCTTTGACAAATTCATCTAAAAATTTAAAATTGTTATTTATATGATACTAATAATAAAAATTATTGGTTTTAAATAATTTTTTTTCTTACAGTGTTCGGCAATAGTGTGAGCTCCAGCAGGATGCATTCCCATACTGAAGAAAGTGGATAACAAGAGATATGCTAATCCCCATCCTCCACAAATAGTGTAAACTAAATAATTAGATGTAATTATGACGGCCCAGTTGATTAATTCCCATCCAGTAGGAACCTTAGGCTTAGTAGTCAAAGGTCTTAAAACGTAGAATAAAGGTTAGAATAAAACAAAGAAGAATTTTCTTAAAGGAGTACAGAAGAATGCAATTTCAGCGGCCTAAATTATGATAAGAATAAATTAAAATGTTTTTAGTTATTTAAACTTATATAATTATAATTAAAAATGTGTTTCTTTTTATTTAAAGTTTCGAAAAATAATTTCAAATAATTATATAAAAATTAATTATTAATTACAGTGGGTAAATCGGCGTCGTATTTAGGGTCTCCCATATTTTAATGATGTTCCCAATGGTATTTTCCGAAAGTAATAGCAGAAGGTAAAGCAGTAGGAATACAAATTAAACAGGCCAAAATTCTGTTAGAAGTCATTCCAGGTAAAGCTAAATAATGAGTAATATCATGAACCAAACATTAACAAGTATGATTCAAAGTAGCTCCGACAACCCACATAAAAACTAAGTACCATCCAATAGATAATGAGGTAACATAATAAGATAAAACTAATTGAGTAATAATTAAAGCAACGGCTAAAAAGGCACTTCTTATATCATATCCAAAAAGAGGTCTTATTTTATCACCATATTTTTCCATCATAGCCTATTTTTTTAAATTAAAACTAAATATTTATAATATTTCAATATTTCTAAATAAATTTAAATAAATTATAATATTTAATCTATAAATATATTAATTGGATTTCGTAAAAAACATTGAACTGATATAAAAATTTTTATTTTAGTAAATAATATGATATTCAAAATTAATTATTATATATAAATATCTATAATCTGAATATCATTTTTAAAATTACTCTTCTTCTAACAGTATGAGGTTCTTCATGAGGTAAAATATGGAAATATTCTCTTGATTTTTCAAAATTGGTGTTTTCGAAAACATAATCTTATTTAAGTTGTCCTCTAGTAGTGTCAACCATTTAGGTCAAAACAATTGGACTGGTTTTATCAGCCTTTAAAGGTGTCTGAGTCATTTTTTTTATTTTTTTTTTTTGAGAATTATTTTTTATTTTATTTATTAAATTAATAAAAATAATTACAAATTAATAATATTTTTAAAGTAGATAAAAGGAAACAATTCATCAAATTATATTAATAAGAAAGAAATAACTACAATTTTAATATATATAATACAATTTTTATTTTTATTTTCCTTATTAAATGAGTATTTAAATAAAGAACTAAAATTATTTTTAAAAATTCACTAGTTTATTTTTTTGAATTAACACAAAATTTTTGGAAAAATATGATTAGTTTTCTATTTTAAAAATATTATAAAACACAAAAAAAATATTATTTTGTTAGGTTCTTTTAGAATTTAAATTTATTATAAAGAATACATAATAAGTACAATTACCTACATATAAATTTTTACTTTGTTTTATATAAGAAAAATAGTATCATTTTTTAAAAAAAATATTTTTTACTCACCAAATCACCAAAATATAACAACTTCGTGCCAATTGTATTGCAAAATTATAAAAATAAATAATTTTAACTACTTTTTTGTAATATTAAACTCTATAAGACAATATTTATTCTATGACCAAATACCACTAAAAATTATAGTTATATTATTTTTATAAAAATAAGTTATACTTTTTAATGTTTTTTTTTGAATATAAATAATATTTGTTTGAAAAACTAATAAATTTAAAATTACTATAAAATAAAATTATTTTTGATTTTTCTATTTGTATTTATATATATATATTCTAATATTAATTAATAAAAAAATTGAGAATTATCATTTATTTTTAAACTTATTTATACATATTTTTTATTTTTTTTATAATTTCAGTTATTTCAAATATACTTTATATTTTTATATAATATTATTATTAAAAGAATTAATACGAATTGATATTATGTTGGTATTGAACAGTATTAGTTTTAAACAATTTACTAAATAAATTAAATGTATATATTAAATTATAAAATTAAACTATACATATATAATTTTTATTTATTTATAACAAAATTTATAAAATAAGCACAATAAATAGTTAATTATATAGAAATTATAAAGATTCTTTGTAAAATAACTTCATTTTATAGCAATAATCATTCTATTAAAGGTATTTATCAAATGCTAAAAATTTTTATATATTTAGGACATGGAAATTTGATATTTACCCATTTATTTACTTTTACCAATATTTTATATATAATTATTATTTCATAATTAATTAAAAGCAATAATGAGATAAATTAAAAAAATCAGTATCCATATTCTTTTTTTAAAACTTATTCATAGAGTTCTGAGGGTAATCTGGATAATTATGATCTGGCTCTTCTGTTCCATTTACTAATTTTTTTAGTATTTTTAATAACTTGGAAAGACCCAGACTTTAATTCATTTATTTCTTTTTATTTCTTTTTATCACTAAGTCTTTTTTTTTCAGATTTTATTTTAGATTCATTATTTTCTGTTATATTTTTAATTGTTTCAATAAGAGTTTTTCTTTTTTCTCTGTCAACTTATTTTTCCTCCCAAGTTTTACATAATCCTTTATTTACTCTAATTTTGGTTTTTCCTTATTTAGAGTTTTTTTTCCAAGGTTTTCCAGATTTGGGCATTCCGTGTAAAAATTCCGCTGTTACTTATGGAATTTTTTTAGGAACTTCATCATTTTCAATTATAGTAATTCCATCAACTACATATTTTTAGACATTTTTATTATTTTATTATTCTACTTCAACTAATTAAGGGGCTTGATTTTCCATTTTTGTAAATATCTTTAAAATTAAAAGTTTTTATTTAGATTTATTTTATTAATGTATTGTTTATTTTTTATTTAATTATTATATTTTACAATTCTTTTAATTATCGCTTAAAAATAATTACTAAACAATTTTATAATTTTGCCTTTAGTCACATATTTAATATTTTTTACTATAAGAATAAAAAAGAATAATAATTGGAGATATAAATATTTTTCAAATCAAAATATATTTATAAAAATTTTTAAGTTATAAAAATTTTAAGTTATAAATTTTCATTAATTTTCATATTACAGTAGTAATTATATAAGTTTTTGAGATGTAATTTATAAATTCTACAATATATTTGGGCTTGATTGTAGTAATATTTAATAGCGCTCTTTTTAAACCTTTAATCCAGAATTAGAAATTTTACTAAAAAATTTATAAAGATTTATGGTTAACTATAAAAATTTGTATTTAATTTAATATTAATTACTAAATTTATATTAAATAAAGTCATTAATGGCTACATATCATGAGTGCTAAATTATTTTTATAAAATATTAGTTAAAAAATATTAAAATGGAGCAATATTCTCAAGGTTCTCCGGTAACAATAAGTCGCTTTTCTACTAATCTATTATAAATTCTTGTAATTTTTCCCATATTTAGGGAAGTACTGGAGTTATCTAATCAAAATCCTCTTTTAACTAAATATTTTTATAAAAATTTTAAAAAAGCATGAGTTAAAATAGTTATTTAAAAAATTTAGTATACATCCAAATAGATTTTAATCCAATAAAACTAGTTCTTAATATCTTGATAAACCAACTTTTTAACCCCAGTATATCTGTTAAGACATTAAATAAAAATATTTTATAATAATTAAACAAACCCCTCATCTGGGTTTTAATGACTGCAAAGTAAAAATATATTTTTTGTACATCTATATAAGTCACCTTAATTAAATATTGCTTCTACAACACTTAAAATAGTATTATTAAAAAATTTGTTTTCTACTGATGTGTCTACATATTTATATAGTTCAGTCCTCATTTAAAGGCTTTATGCCCATCTTTTACTTAGCTCTTGTAAATTAACATCTTCCTTAATTTTATTAAATCGAACTTATTTTTAATCAATATTACTTTAAGTTAAATTTATATAAAATTTACAATTCCATAAAGTATTTTAAAATATCTGTATCTTAGATTTTCAAATTATTCAACTACCTTAAAAACTACTTCATTTGAATATATTTCTTATTTTTCTAATACTTCCTTAACCATTAGCTTGAGGAAAAAAAACTCCTAGTTTCGAAATTTTCCTAAAGTTTTTTAAATAAAATCTTAGCAGTAATATTGTAATAATTGATCTCTTTTTTCTTAATATTCTGGCTGTTCATTAAAAAGATTCATCATAAAATTTTTAACTATTAATTTATATAAATTTTTTAATTATACATATATTACAATAATACTTAAATTTATAATAAATAATTTTTTACTTTAATTAATATTAAATAAAGATTTATCTAGATTATATTTATCTACTACATTATCCAAAATATCTTCCGCTAACTAATTAACTCTATTTTCTCTTTTTATATAGTAAATTATATAAAAAAATAAAATTAAAAATATTTATTACCCTCCCAGTTAAGTTATTAATTAGTTATTTTCTATTAATAAATTCCACTCATTATCTAAAATTATTTAAAAATCATTGTCTAATTATTAACTCGCACTAAATTTAATCATAAATTCGCTAAATCTATTAAAAACTATTTATTTTAGCTGTTCATTAACTAAAAACTTAGGAAATGACACTTAATTTTTATTTGTATCTATTGAAATAGTCTTTTCGTAACAATTCCTGGTAATTTATGAATTAATAAAATTAAATTTATATTGAATTTTTACTTAAAAAAAGTCATCAAAAACATTTTAACCTCTTTTTTATTGTAGTTATATTTAACATAATTAATAATTGCCTTTTAATAAATGTAAATTTAAGGTTATAATTTTTTCATATTTTATAAATTTACTAAGATATTAAAAATTTACCTAATCTTTATTCATTAAATTAGAAAAATATTGATTAAACTCGTAGAAGATTTTTTTTTTTCTTTAATAAACTTCACTTTGTATATCATCAATATTATCATTAATACAATTTTAGGAATCTATAAAAGAAAATTATTCATTATAATCTTTTTAATTATTTTAATCGACAATTTGTTATTCCAATAATTTTTATTATTCATCTTATACGAACTGTGATAGTTTTCTAATTGAGTCTAAAAAATAAAATAAATTTAGTTTTATATTAAATAAATTTAATTATAGAGGCTACTTCCCCCTTCAACACGGGCCATAAAACCTCAAATTTTTTTAATAATATAAAAGAAAATATTGCAGAATTGAAATTTATGTAAAATGTTTATTTTTGAAATAAATTAAATTTATATAAATTCATTTTTTATTTTGTTTATAATTCTTAATTTCTAAAAATTTAAGGTTGCGGCTAGAATTATAAATTTTAAAAATAAATAATATTAATTTTGTTACTTTTCGGAATATTCAGTGTATTTTAATCCACAAATAATTTATTTTTATCGTTTTCTTAATAATTTTATTATTTTTCAAGTTCTGCATTAGAATAAAAGGTTTTAGAAAAAGAACTACTTTTTTTTTGGTTTGGAGAACTATAGCCAATTAATCTAATTAATTAATTTATTAAATAAAAAAATTTGACACTCTTAAATTTTATATTTTATACAAGACTTTTTATTTTTCTTGTTTAAAAGGTGAACTACTTAGATAGGTGCTTACTTAATTAGGTATATGGTTTCCTTTATAAATAAACTTTAAATTTTATTAATAATAATATTTATTTACTCTCTTTTGGGACTTAATTATTAAGTAACTAAGTTTTATTTTTATAAAGTGTTCTATTTATCTTTATTCTAAAATTTTAGCCTGATTTATTTAAATCATTTTATGGTTACTATTTAAAGGTTGAATTAAAGTGTTTTTGAATCTAATCTGATTCAGGGTAATTAAAATAATCTCTTTATGTTTAGTTAAATTATGTTAACTATTTTTTTTGACTTCTATTATAGAACTATACTTTTTGTTTAAATATATCTTAACTTTTGTTTTTTATAAGAAATTTTCTTTAATTTTTATCACTATCTTACCGTGGTTAGTATATAGGGATATTTCTGATAGGATCATTTATTTTTTCCTAATTTTTTATTTATTATTAATTTATATTTTTTATTATAAATTTATTGATATATATTACATTTTCTATTTATTTTATAAGTCTGGTAACTTTATTATTTTTACAATTCTCTTCTTCCCTTTGCATTTAAAAAAAATTCCTAAAGAATATGAAATATTCAAATTAAATTTTACATATTTACATATTTATTTTTTTATGTTATTACTTTGGTTTTCCTTATCTTTTTTTAGTATATTATTATTTATTAAGCCTTTGTTACAATTATTCAGTGTCTGTGTCTTATATATTCTCCTTTTTTTTGTTTTCAAATTCATATTAATTTTACTTTGACAAATGGGGCAAAATATCTTATTACGTCATTTTTTAGTATTGTTAATTTTGACAAAATTCTTCATTTTTTATTTAATTTTATAAGGCTTCAGAATTATTATTTTTTTTTTAACTTACCTTATTTGGGGAATAAAACATAATATAAATTTTTTTTTTTTTTATTTTTTGTTTCTTTGTATGTTTTTATAATAAAATATAATTAATAAATTTACGAGCAAATAAATTAAGGGCAGTATTGTATTATATTTATTATTATAATAGGTAAAATATTTTATATTAAATAATATAGATATTTAATAATATATTTTATATTAAAAGAATATACTTTGGTAATACTAATTCATTATATAATTAATTAACTAAAGTTAAAAACAAAAATAAAAATAAAAATAAAAATAAAAAGTTTATATACAAGGATAAATGAGCAGTTTAATAATCATCATAAATTAAAATTTTAATTTCCTATTATCACTGCTATTATTTTTATTCATTTTCTTCTTCCAAAGCTTTCAAATGGGCTGGTTTTTCCATTTAAATAGTTTCATCAATAATTTACTTGTAATTTTCTATTTTATGAGTGATTAATATACAAGTTCTATTTTTACAAATTTCTTTTAAATCTTTGATTATTGAAATTTCACTTTCTTGGTCTAAATTTGCAGTACCCTCATCCATAATCAAAATCTTTGGGTTTTTAACTAAAGCTCTAGCTAAAATTAATCTTTATCTCTAACCTCCAGATAAGCTCTTTATAAAAATTAAAATTTTAGACTAAAATTAACCTAAAAATTTTATTTAATATTACTGAACCTCTTTCAAAAAGTACAGTATTATACTTTTCGGGTAAATCATTTATAAATCCATCTGCATTAGCTATTTGGCAAGCTTTTTCTATATTTTCAAAAGACAAATCAAACCCCTAATTTCCATACTCTAAATTTTCTAAAATAGTTCCCTAAAAAATAATAGGTTCCTAAGTTACATAGGAAATATTTTACTAAACCCAATCTTTATCTAAAGAATTTAAATTTTCTCCGTCAATTAAAATCTCTCCTTCTTGAGGTTTATATAATCTAGTTATCAAATTGAGCAATGAAGTTTTTCCCTGAATTTTAATAAATTAAATATTAAATTTCTTAAAAAATTTAAATAATTTAATATTCTTACGCATCCACTGGGACCTACTATGGCAATAATTTTTCCTTTTGGAATTGTTAAATTAAAATGTTAAAATAAACTTCTTTCTTGTCCATATTCGTCATATTTAAAAGTAACATTTTTCAAAGTTATCTCAGGGGCACTTACATTTTAAAAGTTAATAGGAATATACTCTTTATTTTTTGATCCATCCAACATTTTTTAAAATTCTTATGCGTAGTCTTTTCTATTAGTAATCATATCAGATTCTTTTTAAATAATTTAATTAAGATGTTTTTAAAGTATTTTTTAGTTAAAAATTTTTTAAGGTTATTTGTATTTTACAGTTGTAAATTTAGTCTTTTTATAAATCTCCCACTAAATCTCTTATTCCGTCATATAAACCGGCTGTTTTAGCCAATTCAGTGTAACTATTCAAAAGCCCTCTAAATCCTGTTCCTACATAAAAAGCATATACTGCTGATGAAACCATATCAGGATGACTTACGCCTATGGTTACTAAATAACTTCCGTATGTGAAAAGGCCTAATATGAATCAAAAATTTAGCTTTTATATTTATTTATTTAATTAATTTATTTAAAAAAAAATGATTTACCTATCAGAGATGCAAAACCAAATCCTTCTAAAATACTAAAGTTCAACGCTGTGTATTTAGACACTTATCTAGTTTTATCGTAATATTCCGTAAGTGTTTTATAATATAATTTTTTCTCATATTATTCTGTATTACTAATTTTAATTAACTTCATATTTCCTAATCTCTCATAAGCTAACTCAGAAGTTTTTGTTAGTAATTGTGTTTCTTCTTATTTAGCTTTCCTTTAATAACCTCCAATTACTTTTGTTGAAGCCGTTAAAACTCCCATAATTAGCTAAAAAAAAAATTAATTAGTAAAAATTCAATTTATAAATATCTATATTTTTTTCTTCTTACGAAGCATGGTAATAATAAATCTTGAGATTTTATGATCATAAACGCTCCTCCTCCCAATATAAAAAATATGGCTGTAAATAATAATATTTTAATTAGCAAAGAATAATATTTATTATTTAAATCAAAACATACCTCTAAATCCGAAAAACAAATCCATACTTAAACTATTACCAATAACACTTACATCATTAGATAATTTATGTACAAAATTAGCTGTCGAAATATCTTTTCTATAAAAAAATTCAGCATCTCTTTAAATCAAATTTGTATAAAGTCTGTTTCTTAATCTAAACTATATTCTATTTCCTAAGTCTGTACTTGCAAATCTTCTACCATATGTGAATCTAAAATAAAATATAAATTGTAGTAAAAATTAATTATAAAACAATTTTTATTATATTATAACTTAAATACAATCCAGAAAATAAACAAAGTGTTCCCCAATAATATATAAACTCCTTATACTTATTATCAATTTCTTTGTTTTTTTTTTATTTCTCTTCTTTAACCTCTTCTGTATCAGTCTCTTCAATTTTTTCCTTTTTATTAGAATATAACTTTCCAAACTCTTAAAAAAATAATTAAAAATTTAATTTGGATTAATTTAACTAATATTTTTCAATTAAATATATTTATTATATCAAATTTTCTTATAAAATTTACTAAAAATAACAGTTTATAATTATTGAAAATTAAAGGTTATTTTAATAAAATTTTTTTAATAAAATTTTTTTAAATAAAATTAAATCATTTTTCTTAACATTATAGCGAACTTTTAATATTTATATAAATAGATATATAACATTTATTTCTAAATTAATTACACTATTTATTAATATAAAATAACTTAATTTCAGTATTAAAAAGTGAATTACCTGGAATGACTTTAGGAATATACATAAGAAATGCGGCAGCTATACCGTGTAAAATAGCAGCCGCTACAAAATACTTAAATTCCGGTTTTACTAAGTATATTAGCTATTTTATATTTGATTCAGCAGATCTACCTGCAGATTGTTTAGAATTTTTTGATGAAAAATTTTTAAATTGTTTGTTAATCAAGGACTTTGTATTATTATATATATTTTATTATGTATATATATTCTTGAGATTGTATTTTTGATTTATATTATTTCTGGTTATGTGTAATAAATTTCTTATCATTTTTTAGCCACAGGAGGAAATTATTAATTATTTTTGTTTTATTTTTATTCAGAATTTATTGAATTGATAATAATTTACCATAAATTAATTTATAAAATAAAAAAATTGATTTTAAATTATTATCTAAGTGATTATTGTTAAAAATATGATTACAACAAATCAATTTATATTTAGTAATATATAATACTAAATAAGAAATTATCCAAACTTACGTTATTATAATAATTAAAAGGTTTTACCCAAACCAGAATTAATATGCTCTTTTGAGTAATTTAAATAAATTAATTTAATTATATATCAATATATTATTTTTAAAATAAAAATTGATTAGTTGTTTTCTATATTATCATAATTGGTGTTTATTGCATTAGAGTTAGTAGAAAATTGGGGTAAAAGGCTATAAAACAAATTAAATAAAGATTTATTAAGCTTAAGGACATCTATTATTAAATATTTTTTACTATTTATTTGTAATAATTTAAAAAAATAACAATTTTATATACAAAGTTTTTTTAGGCGATTAAATGCTAGTTTTTATTAAAAATCTGAATTCAACAAATTATTTCAAGCTTTTATATTAATAAATTATACATATATTTTAAAAAGTTTTTACTAATTTGTTTATAATAAAGTTTGTTTAAATACTTATATTGATAAGTTTTATAGCCAAGTAATAATTTAAATAACTTAAATTCTATTTCAATTTATTTACTAATTTAATCTAATATGCAATACTAATTTAAAATATTTAAATACTAATAAAAATATAATATTAGAATGATGTTTTATGTTGGTAATGAAAATTTATATTATTATTAAAATATTTAAATTTAAAATATATTATATTCTTTTATATTGCCTTAAGGAAATAAAACTCGTAGGATGAAAATATTATTTGTGATTAAAATATTTCTGAAAAATATAACATAAGAATTAAAAATAATTCATCACATACATTAATTGTCGCACAAAATAATAAAATTTCGAAAAACCTAATAAAATTATATTCAAAATAATTGTTTTATAAAATTCTCAAAAGCAGTAGTTTATAATATCTTAAAACAAAATTATTAGAAATTATAGAAAAATAGAGAAAAATTATTGAATTTTATTAAAATTTAAAAACATTTTATATGAAATAAAAATACTTTAATTTCTATTTTAAAATTATAAACATTCAATCTACATAAAATTTTTTGTATTTTCAAAATCGAAAAATATATAAAAATGTACTAATATGTAAAATTATTTAAAATAAAATGTACTATTTTTTATAGGAATTATTTATTTATATTAATTAAAACAAATATGAAAATTATTTATATATTTAGAGTTTGTATGTCATTTCCTCCTGAAACATACAAAAATACATTGATTTCCATGTAAATAAATATGAAATATCAAATTTATAAATTCGCTAAAATTAATTTAATAACATAAATTTTCAGTCAATTATTAAAATGATCGAACTTGCTAAGCTAATATTGTTATTTTATCTTAATTAAAATAATTTTGAAGACCTATAATAAAGATAATCGCGAATGTACTTTATTAAAAAAAAATACAAATAATATTAAAAATCTAAGTAATAAAAAAAAATAAATATATTAATTAAAATTTACTAAAGAAAACTAATAAAAAAATTAAAAATGGAAGAAAATATTTAGAATTTAGTTAATTATTTTGACAAAACTTTCAGTTTAGAAAATTTAGAAAAAAACGCATATTATGTTCATAAACTTAATGAAAGTTTGAACTTAAGATTACAGGTAATACTTCCCGAAATAATAATTTTTATTCAAGTGTTCTACATATATTTTATAAATAAATATATACAATTCTACTCATCAGTTTTAATAAATTAATTTACCATTGGCTTTATTTTACTAAATTATCGACTTATTCATAAAAAATTACAATATATTGGCACGAGTTATTTTATCATTTGTTTATTTTTGGTTATTAAATTTCCTTATATGTTATTCAAAAAAAGATTAAAAAAATAAAAATAATATAATAAAATAATTTTTATAATTTTTAAAAATAAAATGACTAAAATTTTAAAATTTATATTTTAAAGGATGTTTTAGATGACAGAAACGTAAAGGCAATTAGCAAAAGTCAAGATGAAATTGTGGCTGCATTAAAAAAATGTAGTAAGATAAATTTAAAATAAGATTAGAGTAATATTTTAACTCTTAATGTTCCTTTAAAGTAGATTTTAACATTGAATGTTTCTTTAGAAGGAACTTCTATTGATTAATTTAGAAAATTTGTTGAATAATTCTTACCTAAAAATGCTGAAGTAAATATTACAGAAGAATAAGATTAACTTAACTTAAGATTTAAAAATGACCAAGACGTCATTTATTTCAATGACTTAGTCGAAAATGATGAAAACTTTATTTTTCAAAATAAAAAAATCGATATTCAAATATAATAAGAAAAAATTTCTGATGTTTATTCTCATTTGAAAAATTCAGTCATGAAAAAATCTTAGAAATACTAACATAATAACCCCAATTATGTTAATCCCAATATGGTTAATGGATAAAATGCCAAAGGCTAACAAAACCCAGATATTAACCTCTAAATGTGGTAATAAAGTATGATAGAAGCTTAAATTTAGTAAATGATATTGTATTAAGATGCTCAGTTATTTAATACTACTCATTTGACTCATTTAAGTTAACCTTAAGATTACAGTGATTTATATATTAGAAGAGCTAGAAATGACAGGGGAACCAAAAAAACTCAAAATTTTATGCCTCACGATTTTATGGACCCCTTAAACCCTTACTATGTATACCAGGGAAACAATAATGGTCAAAGAAATAGAAGAAGAGGAGGAGGACCTTAAGAAAGAGGAAGATAAATAAATAGAAAAGGAGGTCCCGAAAGATCTGAAAGAAGTAAATCCAGACCTAAAAATTAAAACGTCAACAGCAGAAACAACATTAATAACAATAATAATGTTCAGTAAAATAGAAATAATTCTAAGAGAATAAGATCTAGAAATAATAATAACGCCCACTAAAAAAGCGACAAGTAAACTAAGCCCGCAAAAGTTAATGCCAATTCCAATAAAAAAGCCCCTCCTGCCAAACCTGCTAATAAACCTTTGAACATTCTTGACGACGACGAAAACACAGTTTAAAAAAGTAGCAACAATAACAAAAGATCCAATTCAAAAAACAATAGATCTAAATCTCAGAAAGGATAGGATAAAGCTGTTTATTTGAAAAAGGAAGACGTTTAAAAGACAAGTGAATAGTAGGAAAAATCTAAAGAAGTTTTTATAAAAAAAGAAGAGGCCGAAAAATTGAACTTGACTAACAAAAAAGAAGATTAAAATTAGAAATAAAAAGAAGGAGATAAATAAAAACAAGAAAATTAAGGGGGAAGAAACAAAAGCGTAAGTTTCAGCAAACAACCCAAGGCATAAAACTACAAACAAGAAAACAAAAGCACAAGTAAATAAAGAAAAGAAAGCAAAGAAGTTTAATACGTGCCCAAAATGGACAGACCCAGAGCTGACAGTCAGAGTTTCGAGCCTTTATTAGAAAAAAAAGGAGACCATGTAAGCACAGTTTACTACAGTAGAAAATAACCCAGATCCAGATCGCATTCTAAATAAAATGAACTTAAAGTGCCTTCTCCTTTAGAGCCCTACGTTGAAACCAGAGAAAAAATTGATAGATAATATAATTAATTCGAAATTATTACTTCTTTTGAAAGATGGAAATTGTAAAAAAACAAACACGCTTAAATCGCCACTTTAATGGAAAAATATAAAACCATTCCCATTCCCGTTATTTCCAACTACCCCTAAGCCAAATTAGAAGTAGAACAACCCTTTAGACAAAATTCCAATTCAGTTACTCCTCTTTTGAAAGCAGTATAAAACCCTTCTTATAGAAAGGGAAGTGCTTAATATTTCAACGTTACACAAAGTCCTGCTATCAATAATAGAGCCAAAACTTCTACCAGAAAATATAGTAGCAAAAATTGAATAAAAAAAAAATAAAAAAATTATTTTATAGCTCATATATATTTTTTTTTATTTTAATAATAGTATAAGATATATATATATATTTTTTTTTAATATATATAAGTATTTTTATAAAAACTAGATTAACACGACTTTTAAGTAGTTTTTTATTATATCATTATTATTATTATTCATTTTAAAATAACTCTTCTATATTAATAATCAATCCTAAATAATTTTTTCTATAAGAATTCTTTATTTATCACAAAATATGATTATAGTATTCCAATAAAGTTTAGGAATAAAATACCAATTTAGTGATAATAAAAATTTCCAACAAAATTATGCTTTTTATTAATTTTTATAATTGTTCCAAATGTTTAGGTTGTAAGAAAATTACTTTTTAATTTACTTGTTTATTTATCATTTTCCATTATTAAAGTTCATCAAAATTACATTACAAATTTAAGATAAAGAAAAAAGTAATAAATAAAATAAATAAAAATAAGAAACAAAAAAATGATTATCTATATTATTACTTTATTATCCTTGGTACTAAATATAATGACAAACGACTCATTATAATAATATTATCTTGACTTTGAGGAATACCAATAGCAATTAATTTAAGAATACCCTCAAATTTAATTTGATTCAGATACAAGCACATTTGATAATGAACATGAAAATTTATAGACTTTAAAATAAGAAGAAATATAATTTCAATAAAAAATTTTATTTGCAATAAAAATGGAAGATAATAAATATTAGTACAAACAAATTTATAACTATAAATGTGAATTACTGTAAAATCAGCTTTTGATAGCGTTTATTTGTCCTGTTTAAGAAGAAAGCTAAGAACCTGGGTATTTTATTTTGATAAATTTAGTTTATATATCATAAAAATAATTTTTATTACAATTTTTAAATTTTTAAAGATGGTTATTTATAACTTATAAGGAATTGATCTTTGCAAAAAACTAGGACAAAAATGAAACTTATATAGACTTCGCTTTGTATTTCGAAGTTCTCGAAAATAACATAGTTTTTTAAAGTTTTACAAACAATGCATTTTATTATATAAAACAAGATTATTATTTATAAGGGTTAATTTTTAATAATTTTAAGTTAATTCAAGAAATATAAGAAATTAGAAATTTATAAAAATAGGGTAAAAAAGTATAAAATCAATAAAGAATAGAATATAACAAATATTCTTAATACAAATTCATGCCGTATTTTAAAAAATCGGGAAAAGTTATGGATTAATTTTACAACAAAATGGAGGCCAAAGACATAAAATATACGCCTTTAATGGCAATTACAGAGTTTAAAAATTAAATGGATTTTTTTGTCGTATTTCAAAAATATGATTTAAAATAATCTACCATTTATTTACTTTTGTGCAGCTTTGAAACAAAATAATTAAAAACCTACCCAATTAAAATAGACAATTCTTAATTGTTTTTCCAAAATTTTTCTGTACTTAGCATATAAGTAATTCCCAATAATATTAGAGGTAAATTATATTAAGAGATATATAAATATTTTTATATAAAATGTAAATAATTATCCTAAATTATAAGGAGAAATTAGCTTATATATTACTGTGAGCGATAGAGATAATCCTTTGAGATTTAATATAGTTATGGCTTCGATTGTTGTTTAGCCTTAATAATTGCTTATATTTTTTAAAAATTATCAAATTTTTGATAATGTTATAAAAATTGCATTTTAAGACGATTATTTGGCAATTCTACAATAATAGAAAGATGAAAATGATAAAATTAGTATATACAAAATAAATGAATGGAATTATGAAATGATAGAATATTGTAACCTGATTTTAAATGGATAAAATAATACAATAGATTTAAAAATATTCAATTTACATGACGAGTACTAAAATCAAAATAAATAACAAGATTATAAAAACTAAAAGTAGTAAAGACAATATGTATTATTTATTTAAACTAGCACTGAAATTAATATTTACCAAATAAATGAATTACCTTTAATTTTTACCCCAAATTAATGTATATTTATCCAAACCATATACTGTCAAAGCTTTTATAATTAAAATACAGATATAAGTAGTAAATTTTAATAAAACAATAATAACATATTTTTAATCTATTCTTAATAACTATAAAGAAGAGTTATATATGTTAAAAAATATAATTTTCTTTCTGAGAATTTCACTTTTATAAATTTATGCTTTCCAAATGAATACTATGATATAGACACCTAGCAATGCCGTCAGTGCTAAAAATAAGATGATAATTATTATTATTCTGACAAACTAAATCAATTAAATTGTTAAAAATACACACATGTGGTGTTGAATTAATTATATGATAACCAAATATTGTCTTCTCAATAGTATTCAATTAAATAAATTGCATAAAATGAAGGCGATTAATTTCCAATAGTTACTCTAACTGAGGGCGAGCCCAATTGCTCTGTTTATTATAGTAATAAGTTTTAGTAGTATTTATAATTTAAATATTATACAGATTAAAACTCTTAGTTGTATTCCAAAGAATAAATAAAAAATTTTGTATAGAGTTGGATAAAAAATTAACCCCTATATAATATTGCCCATAACGTAGAGGAATAATAATGTGAATATAGTTGCAAATAAAAAAACACTTAAATTGATTATGAATTTAAAAGTCCATATTGTATCGAATCTGATAAAATAGATTTATTTGAAAATCATTGCTATGATTTATAAAATTGTTAGCTATGTTAGTTATAAGCTCATTGTTCTTGGATTGAGGGTATTTGCACTCCATAAAATAATTATAACTATTAAAAAATTAAAGAAGCTTAAAATTACTTTTTAGAATAGGATAATGTATTTAAAAAAAAAATACCAGCTTAATATCAATAAAATTATGATTAATATGCAAATTTATAAGTTTGCGACGTTCCAAGTTACTGTCCCAAAAAAAATAAAGTAATTAAAGGGAGAAAAAACAAAATTTTTTTAAAGAATTATTCTAATAAAGATATGATATTTGAAGATAAACTTGTCAATAAATATTTTAGTAAAAAAAATATAGAAAATGACCTTGTCAATATATAAAAATATAATTACTGTTATTGGGATATATAAACTGGAAAGTTGGATAGCTATATTTTTATAATTAACTTTGGTGTGGGATTTCTTCCACAAATGTACAATGAAACTTATTATGCTAAACTGTCTTTTTGTTTTGATGACCAATTACACTAAAATTCAGATTGTTCATCTTTTGAAACCAAAATAATTAGACTTGAAAATAATAGGACCAAACCCATTTAGTAATTTAATAAATTAAATTTTTTTTTTTTTTATAATTTATTTATTTATTAATTTTTAGCTACTCAGATAAGTTTAAAAATGTTAAGATATATATCGACTTTCTATAAGACATATAAATTAATCCGAAATTTTTCTATATAAGTTATTGGCCTTCTCTTCTAAATGCATAATATTCGCTTATTTCTGCTTTATTAGTTTGTTTATGCATTATTGTTATATTATTTTTAATTTTATTCTTGATAAAAACCTGCTTGATTACATACTTTAATACATATTTTTAAGAAATATAATACGCTGCATCCAGAGAGCTAACTGATTAATAAGTGGCCAAATTATTGTAAAACTTAAAAAAAAAAAAAGTTGTGGAAATTAAAAGGTATGATATATAAAATAGTGCCTAAATGTTTAATTAACAAGAATGCCCAATTTGTTATGAAGAATTTGAAAATGATAAAGAAATAGTAGAGTTATTTTGCAAACACATTTTATGCGTTCAATGTAATATAAAATTTAAAATTATTTATGTTTTTGTAAAATTTAAAATTCATTCATTAATTTTATTTTAATAATTAATAGGTTTTAAAAGCTTATTGAAATATAATATGACCGAGTAATGTCCAAATTGTAAATAATAATATTCAAAAGCTACAGAAATAAGAAAGCAGATCGAATAAAAAACAAAAAATAATAGAAAAGTTAACCAATCTATTTAAGATGCAAACTATCCTTTGGTTATGTAAAATTAAAATCAAGAAGATTTAAACACTACCTAAAATTTTAGCATTGAAATGGTACAGCAATAAGAAAATTAAAATTGAATCTAATAAATATTGTCATTTTTTAATTAATGCATAATAAAATGTAGACATTCTATTTTATAAGTGTTGCAATAAATTCTGATTATTATTAATTAATATTTTTAATATATATATATAATTTTTTGTTAACTAAGAGTATAGGCAGTATTTATCAAAATTACTTATATATTACTTATATATTAATTCAAAAGAATTAATTATAATATAATGAACTATGTATATCTTTTTCATTATTAGATTTTCTTTGAAATTAATAAATTACTAAATAAGAAACATCGAATAAATTTTAAAATAAAAAACAATAAATTTATAAGAAAATTAATAAATAAGAAATAACAGAATGAGTGAATTTAACAAGAGATTATTTGAAGAAAAAATAGGAAAAGATGGGATGGACAGTTATGATAACGATCTTAAATTTATGGGAGCCCATGAAATTTGTAAAATGGTTTAACACGGTTAATTAAAGGCAGAAGCCGATGAAATGAACAAGTATAAAAATTTTTACAAATAATAATTAATTAATATAGCTAAAATATTATTTTATTAGGTATATTTAGGCTTTATTTAAATAGCTAAAACCTGAAAATACATCTGATGTTAAAGGGAATGCCGTCACCTGCATAAGTAGAATTTGTTCCAAATTAACTGAACAATAAATTGAAAAAGTTGTGACTTAATTAATTGAATATATTACCAATGATACAAAGGAATATGAAGATATCAGGGATGTTTTTGTTATGTGTATGAAAAACATAATTTAAGAAGTAATTTTTACTAAAAATCAAATTTATTTTCCAAGTTTTATATTTAAATATTAGAGTATAATTCAATTAACACTAAATTTTACTATAAAAATCTATAGAAATAAATTAAAATTTTAAATATTAGTTCACTTATTTTTTATTTTATATAAATTTATTTATTAAAGGTTCCTCATGATTTTCACGAAAAATTATCTATCGTTTTGATATAAGCAGATTAAGGAATTAAAAAAGCTTCTGTAAATAAAAAGCATAAAATTGAGCAAGAATTGGTTGAAATTGTAACTTTAATGTTCAGAAAATGGGGAAATATTTATAGAGACGCAAAATACAAAGGTTTGATTTAATAACTAAAAAAAAATATCATCTTGCCTGGAATTGACGACAATTTAAGAAAAAAAAGTTGTATATCTTTGGGTGCCGTATCTGTCATGCTTGATACTTAGTAAAATAATTTTATTTTTAATGCAATTATATTTTTATTAACATTATAATTTTTAATAGAGAAGTTGCTTAACTAGTAACTGATTTAATTACAGCTCACAAATAAATTACTAATCCAAATGCTTAGCAAGCCCAATTAAAAGGAATTGCTTCCGCTTTAAATTCCCTAACAAAAACTGTAGGCCAAAAAATGGAAGGACAAGTCAATGACTTAATAAATTTACTGCAATCTTAGTACAAAAATTGGAAACTTTAAGAAGATGCGGAAGATTTTGACTTTGTTGCCGTAGTTTGTGAGTTGTATGAATCTTATTTAAGCATTATAGAAAACTTGTTAAAAGCCTGTTCGAGAAAATGCTTTACCCAAAAAATGAAAGACGATATAATTTTAATTGGCCAAGAACTTCTTACTATGGACCCTAATAGAAGTTGTAATATTCAGGATATGGAAGAAGAATTTAATGATGAAGATGACGAAGATGGAATGGAAGAAGAATCTGATGATGACTATTTAGACAGTGATGTCGACTAGGATGATCAATCTTGGAGAGTCAGAAAAAGTAATTAATTTAATAAATCATAAAATAATATTTTTAAAATTTAAAATGAAAAATATTTCTTTCTAAATCTCTATTTTTAATATTAATAAATTTTTTTAAAAGGTGTTTTGCATTTGGTTGAATAATTAATTTTAATGGATAAATAAACTCTCAATTAAGTCTACCATAACTTCCTTGCTCCTAACCTACCTGCAAGAAAAAATATTATCAAAAGACTAGTTGAAAGAAATGAAGGAGTTAGATAAACAATTATTAATGTTTTGACCACTTTCATTAATTAAATTATGGTAAACGATTCCAATATTCACTACCAAAACTTATAAAGTCAACACGTAGATATCGAGGAAGATTTTGGCGATGACTTATAATTAAAAAGAATTACCTCTAAATTAGTATCTTTTGACATTTTAGATGTTATTGGCCCTATCATAAAAGAAATAAAAAATATATACAACGATAAAAAATCCAATACTCATATAAAAATTAGCGCATTTAGATTAATCGATAACTTAAGTTCTTCAGCTGGAAAGTAGATCTTGGAAAATTAAACCGCTTGGAGATAAATTTATGAAATAGAAAAAGACATTTTGTAAGACCAAAAAGCTGATACTGAAATTAAAATCCTAATTTTATCATCTTTGAAAAAAATTATTAAATTTAGATAATAGAGCAATCTTTCATACTTGAAAAATGATTTGTAGGAAATCTTAAAAATAATAACATAGTTGTTAAATAATAAACAGTTCAAAATTAAGGCTGGCAGCTATAAATTATTCAGCGGTATTTTGAGAATTTTAAATTAATGTTTCATGAATGACATTGATCTTTATAAAGGTGAAATATAAAAGATAATTCCCGTCGTACTTTCCGATTTAAATTAAACTGACATAGATTAAGAAATCAAACATACAGTTATTTCCTGTGCCAACAATCTATTGAATAATGTTTTAAATTTATTAAATCAGGATCAAATAAACAGCATTTTAGAATCTACATCTAAAAAATTGAAATCAGAAAATAAAAATAGAATTTTAATTTTAAAATTATTGAGAAGATTACCTTTAAATATAAGCACTTAGCTCAACAACTAATCTTACTAGATTATTAACTCTATAATCGAAATTTGTAGCACATTTTTGAAAAAAGAAGATAGATCAGACAGAATTTCAAGTTTGGAAGCTTTAGACACTCTTTTAAAAATCTAGGATAAATAATGTGATAAAAAATTATTAAAAACTATAATTGAATAGTCTCTCTAAATGATCGAGCCTAGACAATAAAGAGACCTTGACCCATCTTAAGCAGATTTAGTCCTTTAAATTTATTACAAAATTTTGTGCATAGACAACACAAAAAATGAAAAATACTAACAAATATTACAAGGATGTTTGTTTTTAACTACAACTAATATTTTCTAGTCAAATAGATATGAAAGCTTATACAATGTTTTTTCAAAATTAGCTGAATTAAACATAATTGATTCAGAAAAAATTATTTCTTAATTGATATCAGAAAGTTAAACTACTACTATTACCGCCTCCTCTTGCGCTATTGCTGCCTTGGTCTAGGTTTCTCAAAATCAAAGTAAAAATAATCAATCATAAATTAGCTTATTACTAAATTAATTTTGTAACTTTTTTAACTTTGAATCAGATGACTTAATTTAGAAAATCGCATCCATTGCATTAACTCCTCATAAAAGTTAAGATTAAATTCCCTAGAGACAATGTTGTTTGCAATCCTTATGCGAGATAGGAAAAACAATTAATTTGACAACAAATAAACAAATATTTGATAAAGTTTTGGAGCTTATTAACAACTAAGATGAAAGTTTGGATTTAATTAGAAAATACGCTTCCATTGCTTTCGGGGGAATGTCCATTTAAAACCTGGAAAATTCTTTACCTAAAGTCATTGATTTTATCAATTAAAAAAAAAACCCCTACCTTATGCTTAATACCTTAAAAGAAATCATTTAAAATTCTAACCAAATAAATGAAAAACAACTTTCATCCATAGTGGATTTCCTTTTCAATTAAGCCAGCCAAGTAAACGATGCCAAAGAATCCGATATAAGAAATATAGTTTCCGGCTGCATAGGCAAATTAGGAGTGCATAATTTGCCTTACTTAAAGCAAAGGTTGTAATAAGGACTCAAATCCAATAACGAAAACCTCAGATACAACTGTGCCTCAAGTTTTAAATTTTTCTTTACCAAAGACATTTTAAAAAACAACGAACAAAGTGTTTTAGCAGAACTCGCTTCTTTGTTAATGGACTGCATTTCCGACTCTTCCAACCAGGTAAAAGAAGCTATTGTTAAATCTTTGAACTCCATAGCTTTCAACCTTCCTCACATAATCGAATAAAAAGTAAAAAAAGAGTTTTTCGTCTAAATGATTCCTTGTTTCGAGCATTTCGACGTTTAGGAAACAGATTTAGGAGCCTTTAAAGACAAAAGAGATAAAGGCGCCATTTTAAGAGCGGCCTCATTCCAATTTCTGTAGTCAGCTTTGAATTTCAAGTACAGTTACGAATTTTCTGACGAAATTCTGCAAGTCTGTATAGGAAATATGAAGAAAGAGTCCGAAAATGACATAAAATTATTAAGAGCCTAAATTTTGTTAAAACTCACAAAAACATATTCCTAGGTTGTAACTCCTCACTGCCTTAAAGTAAAAGACGCTATGGTCGACATTATGAAAGTCTTTGTTGGATCCAAACCTATTCCTGAAAGCTCTTTGGAATTAGTTAAAACTTGTTGCGCTGTTTTAGATCAAGTCGATAAACACATGGACTAAAAAAATTCGGATTATTAAACCTTTTTGTCCAAATTAAAAGTCTAAGATAAAGGAAAGTTTGGCTAAATATTTGAAGCTGTTTAAGACTGGTGAAATGTTATTAGATATTTATTAAATAAAATATTATAATTCTGTTTTTTTTATTTTAATACATGTTAATTATATAATTTCTTTTGTTAAATTATAATTAATATATCTACTTTTATAATATATTGCAAACTATACAAAACAAATATGGACATAAAATTTATTAAATTTTTTTCGATAAAAATTAAATAAGTAAATAAAAAATAGCGATTATTAAAATTTTATAAATATTTTTCAATAAACTATAAAAAATAATTGAATGAAAAATATCAATAATATTATTAAAATTTAAGCAAATTTTTTTAATTAAATAAAAATTAAAAATATAAATCTTTTTTTAAATATTTATCATGTATAAATTGGTAAATAAAAATACAGGGTTTTCCTCAATTTTGAAAAAAATCGCGTTTGCATCAAAACACTTTTAATTTTTTCATATATCATTGATATTTAAATCAATAATTTATTAATATAATTATATTTATTTAAATATTTATTTAATTTATTTGCAAAAATATTTTGTTAAATTTTTAGAAAATAAATATGCAAAAAATTTTTTTTTTTATTACATTTTTAAAGTTTATTATATTTTTAAACTTAAATTTGACTTTAAATCCATCATATATATTTCAATTTTATTTTTTCCTAAATTTTTTAAATTTAAATATTTTACAAATTTAATTTCCTATTTTTAATTTGTTAATTTTGATAATCAAAATGATATAAATTAAATATATTAATATACAATTTTTTTAATTATCCTTTTATAGTTTGAAAAATTATCCAATTATCTAAATTAAATTGACTATAAAAAAACAACGCAATTATTTATAATCCCGAAAATCGTTATCGTTCAATTTTTCATCGTAAGTCCTTATATTTTGGACTTTGGTCAATATAAAAAATCAAAGGACAAAAATAGAAGAGCTAAAGGTAATGATTTCAATAATTTTTTTAATAAAAAAAAAATTAAAATTTTAAAAACAATTTATTAAAAAAATTATTATATATTATAATAATATTGTTTTATTTTTATACATATTTGATTATTAAATTTAACTTAAAACTTTGTTTTAAGTTTGAGGTAATATTTTAATTTTTTGTTTACTTATTACTCTATACCTTATAATTAAATAAAAAGTGTAATAATTTATTTTTTATCCATAAAAAAAATAACAATAAAACTTGTATTAAATTTATGTGGAATAATGTATACTTAAATATATGTGAAAAATCTTAAAAAGTTACCAAATTATTTATTTT